>CM037631.1:31238047-31263603 GCA_015227895.2 Colaptes auratus
AATTCTGACTTCTGAGCTAAAGCAAAAGATTAGTAAGTAGGTTGAATTCTGGATCTGTATAGGTAGGAGGCAATCACATACAACAAATCGATGTATAACACACACCAAGCTAATTCATTGCTAGAAAGAGCAAAAATCTTGTTTGGAGGTGTAATTATGCCAGCACGGGAAACAACCACCTTGTACTACCAAGCTTTATCTTTGCTTCAGTTATCAACATTTCAATTGCCTTTTGCATGAAATAAAAGTTTCACATTCATATGATCATCTTCAAGTGATTCCTAAAAAAAATGGAAAGACAACTAAAAAAACAAATTAAAGCTCTTTTAACACTTTCACCTTCATCAGAGAGACAAATTAAGGTACTTAAGCATCAGTCTCTTGGGAAACTGCTGAAGCTGCAGAGAAAACTATTGGCGACTGTTAATTTGCATATAACTATTAAATATTAATAGGTTATGTTTGTGAGGTCTAATCAGGTGGTACTATATAGAAACTACTAAATGTTTGTCCAGAGACACGGGGAACTGTAAATTACTGTGTCCAGCCAAGCACTGGTGCAATTTTGTCTGTCAGGTCCAGCTAAGGCCGCAGGGAGAAAAGAGGGAAAAAGAATGCAAACTCCTTCTTCACCTGCTCTCTACCCTGGCCACAACAGCTCTGACTCCGCTCACTGAGCCACGCAGGGCAATGTGAGCACTGTTGCCACTGTGCTCTGATGATGGGGGTTAAACTTGTTTTCATGCCAAAGCAGCCCAAGGTGGCCTTCTGCCCAATTCCCATCACAGCTTGGAAGACAACAGCAAGGGATGTAGTGCAGAGCATGTGTGCCAGCTGCTGGGAGCTTGTCCTGCTCTGGCACAGAGAGAGAGACACTCTAAGCCTACTTGCTACTCTTCGTGCCGACGTTTCACTTCTCCCTACAGAGCAGAATGAGAGAGAGATGTCTTGGCAGTGGTTGAGGGTTTTTAAGGGTCAACAATCCAGTCTCATGTTCCAAGTATTTTGCAGGTCACATACAATATGCATTTGATCTTTAACAAGTCCAAGTGTGTGCTCTCAGCTAACTTAGGATTAAAAATGTCTAAAAAAAAACCACAAATATTTACATCTAAGATTCAGGCTAATTGTGCAACAAAACACATTCTTCAAAGGCAGCAATAAAAAGGCTAAGTTGATAAATTATCTGGTTTGTATCTCTCTCCTTCACATACAGGATAACCAGGCAGCAGATACAGGAATGTCCAAGAAAACCACAGTGTTCCAGATCCCACTTCCATGCAGAGAGTCCTTGACATGAAAGCAATGACTTCCCAGCCTCACATGTCAAGGCAGATGCACCAAGTTACCAGGCTGCCACCATCGTCGTCTCTCTGAGATGACCAGGATCCATGTGGGAAAAAGGGGCTGTACATCAGCAGAGGAAAGGCACCCCAGGCATCAGAGGTGGCATTGCTGAGCAGCTTGTGCGAAACAAAACAAGCATTAAGTGAGCAATAAGGACTATGTTTCCAAAGGTGTTCAATGAAAGCCTTCAACAGTGTATGCCTTTCCTTTTTATATAGTTCTGCCACAATGAATTGATGATAGGTAGCAAATAAATGACCAATAAATGGACAGCCATCTGCACAGCCAGTTTAAGATAAACCTTGTATTGCTGAAGGGGGAAAACAGCAATCAGCTTTTTGTCCATTGTTCTTAACGAGGGTAAACACCTGCAAACCCTAGTGTGAAAGCCATTGGAATATGTTGAGAAGAGAAAAGAGGAAAATCTCTCTTGGTGCTTAAAGTTGGCATCAATGAACATATAATTTTAAAAGGCTGGGGTTTATACTAAATCAAAACAAATATGCAAATGAGTCAGCCATTTTTAAGACCAAGATACTTGTTAAAATACATTTGTGTTTCCCATGCAGTCTTGCCTCAGAGCATATGAATGAGTACTCTTTGCTCTGCACAGCTCCCTGAGGAGGGAAGACGTGCTAAGCTCTTCGCCCTGGTATCCAGTGAAAGGATGTGAAAGGAATTGTTCAATGCTGCACCAAGGGAGCAGCTTAGACTGGCTGTTAGGAAACATTTAGTGTACGGGTAGGTAGTCGAAATGGAACAGGCTTTCCAGAGACGTGGTCAACACCCCAAACCTCGTCAATGTTATTAAGAGTCTTTGGACAATACCCTAATATGCTTTTATTTTGGCAGCCTGGCCGTAGCCAGACAGTGGACTAGATGATCTTTGCGAGGTCCTAATCCATTCTAGTCTAGACTATTGTTTTATTGGTCATTTCTATTGAACATCACCTTGACCTCAATTGCTCCCCTCATCTGCAGTGTCAGTGATTACTGCTTCAAATTCAGCTGCTATTTGCCGCATTCTGGAAGAGATCATGTTTGCAGAACTCTGGGGAAAGTGGTTACCAAGAATTTGTTCTGCCCTCTACATTTGTACCAAGTACAAATGAGTGTGGCCAGCAGGAGCAGGGAGGTCATTCTGCCCTGTACTCAGCACTGGTTAGGCCACACCTTGAGTCCTGTGTCCAGGTCTGGGCTCCTCAGTTTAGGAAAGAGGTTGAGTTGCTGGAAGGTGTCCAGAGAAGGACAACAAAGCTGGGGAGGAGTCTGGAGCAGAGCCCTGTGAGGAGAGGCTGAGGGAGCTGGGGTTGCTTAGCCTGGAGAAGAACTATGTGAAGGGAGGTTGTAGGCAGGTGGGGGGTGGTCTCTTCTCCCAGGCAACCATCAACAGAAGAGGACACAGTCTCAAGCTGTGCCAGGGGAGGTTCGGGCTGGATGTTAGGGAGAAGTTCATCACAGAAAGAGAGATTGGCCATTGGAACGGGCTGCCCAGGGAGGTGGTGGAGTCACCATCACTGGAAGTGTTTAAAAAGAGCCTGGATGAGGCACTTGATGCCATGGTTTAATTGATTAGAGGTGGTTGGGTGATAGGTTGGACTCAGTGATCTCAAAGGTCTCGTCCAACCTGATTAACTCTACTCTACTTACTCTACTCTACTCTATCTACTCTACTCTACTCCTGTTCTTCCTATCCTATCATCTATCCTATCCGATCTATCCTATCCTATCCTATTCCTCCTACCTACCCTACCCTACCCTACCCTACCTACCCTACCCTATCCTATCCTATTCTATTTCTATTCTTTCTATTCTATTCTATTCTATTCTATTCCTCTTTTATTACTTTGTGTACCCATCATGCTGCTACAAAGCAGAAGCTGGCACGAGCCAGCATTTAGGGCTGAATGCAAAAGCGTATTCAAAATGCATGCATTGGGCATCACGGGTGCACAGTGACTTTGATGCTTGTAGAAAGGATCAGAACTACTAGTCCTGAGTAGATCAACTGTGTATCCGGGAGCCCATGCTGACAGTGGGAAGAAGATAGATAGCCAAATGAGTGTTTCATCTAATTTGCTTTCCAGGGTTTTATGAGTGTCATGTTTGTCCATATTTTTCTTTAGGATAGTAATTAATGAGTGTATATTCATCTCTAATGTAGAATCAGCTATTAATAGAGTTTCTGAAAAAGCAGAATGTCCTGGTTGAGCTAGAACAGAACTAATTCTGTCCAGTAATTTTACTTTTTCAGCTCAGTGTCTTCCAAGCAACTACACTTTGTGATGTTAGCAGGGTGTTCTCACAGAACAGTGAAACCTCTAGAAGTGACAGTGCTTGGTGTTATAGTTGCTACCAAGGACTGGCATGCAGAAAGGCTACAGCAATACAATTGCTCCTGTGCATACCAAGATCACTGCTAAGTCTTGTGAACAATGTTGCGGTGCAAGAAAGTAAAAGGTTGCCCCATGGCAGGAGTGGACAGGTGATCCTAAACTGATCATTGAGGTATTCATTCCATTTATGTCAAATTCAGTATAAACTGAGGATCACAAGAGCTTCCTCTCTTTGAAGCCCAGCATTGATGAGGGCTCTGTCCATTCTCCTTGATCTTGATCTGTACATTCCCAATTCCAGTTCCAGAATCCAGATTCTGAATTCAGTTCCCATCTGCCACCGTGTCCAGTCCAGGACTTAGCCAGTGCCTGCCACAGCATCAGTGGTAACAGTGATGCAACTCTGTCAGGGAGATTTGGTTCCATGTTTGGTTTATATTTATTTGTATATATTTTATTTTACTGTTATTATTGTCATTAAAACAATTTCAATTTTCTTTTCTAGTCCATAAGTCTCTCTCCTTTATTCCCTTTCTCTTCCCTTTGGGAAAAGAGAGGGGGTAATAGAGAGCATCTGTCACTTGTTTTGTGGCCAGCCCAGCTCTAAACCCTGAAACACATTTCAGCAGATGAATCACATTAACATTGTCAGATTTACTTTCATTCCTCTACACCTGTGAGAGGATAGTGAAGGCAAAGAGTATGGTCAAAGGTTACAGATATTACTGTGAAGATTAGTTCACCCTGTAGTATTTTAATAGCAGCTGGGGCAAACTCATCCATAAGGTATCACAGCTTCTGTAATAGAGAAGACTCAAAACCTTTCCTTGTAAATCAAGTAGGCAGGGGACTACTACTTCTGAGGCAACTGAACACAGTAAAATAGATAAACATACCAGGAAGGATTCTGTACTCAAAGTATATCTTCTAGCTCATAAACAAAAATATAGGAATCTGTAAAATTTGTTATTCAGGCTCAATTACTCTAGTGCTGTAAGGTTTGCTTCATAGTGGTCCTTTAAGGCCAGGGAGTTTTCAAGGCCATTTACTACTTGCCTGTGTTGAAGAAGGGCAGGTAACAAAAGAAGAAAGAATTCAACCAGTTCTTCCAAAAAGAAAATTGCTCAAGGGAACAGCAGATATTTCCGAGAAGCAAGGTATCAGCACCCTGTCTCGAGAGCTTGCTTTAATGGGGCAAAGTATTCCTACATTATGGCTCATTCAGAGATGTTGGAATTTTATAGTTGCTTGAAGCTGAGTAACTGAATAAGAGCTGAGGATACAGCCTACACAGAGAGAAATCACTTAGACAAAGATGTAGCTTTGAGAAGTGAGGAAGGATGGCAAAGAACACCTAACCCCATGTGACCAGTTGAGGCTGTGCCTTTAAGAAAGAGACAGTTGCTGAACACTCTGGCTGAATGTTTTTGATATTTGAACAAAACCAAGATAGTCTAAACTAATTTCATTGGTAGATTGTAGAATGCAATTTTAAGTTTGGGTTCTGTTAGTTCGGTCTGGGTCTGGGGTGCAGGCTGGGGCAGTCTGTGCTTCTCTGTCCTGTGGGCTGGACGGGCTTCTCTCTTTGTGAGGCAGGAACGGCCTTGAGTTAACAGCTAACCAGATAAGAGAACTAATCCTTGCATGTGCTTTGGAGCTAACAGAATTTTTCTTCCTTAATTGCCTTTCTCCTCTCTCTAACCCTTTTGGAAAAAGGGGAGGTGGGGAGGGAGAGAGGGGGGTCAGGGAACCCCCCTGGCGGCTGGAGGGAAAAGGCTTTTCTGCATTGTGTTCATGTTGGTATTTCTGTATATATTGTAAATAATGTATATTTGTGTACATATTAATTATATCATATTAATATTAATATATATACATATTAATTATATCATCTTGAGTGCGATCACGCAGCACTTACAGGATGGCCAAGGGATCAGGCCTAGCCAGCATGGCTTTAGGAAGGGCAGGTCCGGCCTGACCAACCTGATCTCCTTCTATGATCAGGTGACTGCCTGGTGTATGTGGGGCAGGCTGTGGATGTAGTCTACCTGGACCTCAGCAAGGCCTTTGACACCGTCCCCCACAGCAAACTCCTGGCCAAGCTGGCAGCCCATGGCTTGGATGGGAGCACACTGCGTTGGGTTAGGAAGTGGCTGGAGGCTGAGCCCAGAGAGTGGTGGTGAATGGTGCCACATCCGGCTGGCAGCCAGGCACTAGTGGTGTGCCCCAGGATCGGTGCTGGGCCCATGCTCTTCAACATCTTTTTGATGATCTGGATGAGGGCATCGAGTCCATCATCAGTAAATTTGCGGACGACACCAAGCTGGGGGCAGGAGTTGATCTGCTGGAGGGCAGAGAGGCTTTGCAGAGGGACCCTCGACAGGCTGGACAGATGGGCAGAGGCCAGGGCAGGAGATTGAACACATCCAAGTGCCAGTTCTGCACATTGGCCAGCAACCCATGCAGTGCTACAGGCTGGGGTCAGAGTGGCTGGAGAGTGGCCAGGGAGAGAGGGACCTGGGGGGTGCTGGTTGATGGTAGGCTGAACATGAGCCTGCAGTGTGCCCAGGCAGCCAGGAGGCCAATGGCATCCTGGCCTGCATCAGGAACAGTGTGGCCAGCAGGGCAGGGAGGTCATTCTGCCCCTGTACACTGCACTGGTTAGCCACACCTTGAGTCCTGTGTCCAGTTCTGGGCCCCTCAGTTTAGGAAGATGTTGTCTTACTGGAGCGTGTCCAGAGAAGGGCAACAAAGTTGGTGAGGGGTTTGGAAGACAAGCCCTATGAGCAGAGGTGAGGGAGCTGGGGTTGCTTAGCCTGGGAAGAGGAGACTGAGGGGTGACCTATTGCTCTCTACAACTACCTGAAGGGAGGTTGTAGCCAGGCGGAGGTTGGTCTCTTCTCCCAGGCAGCCAGTACCAGAACAAAGGACACAGTCTCAGGCTGTGCCAGGGCAGGTTTAGATGGATCTTAGGAAGAAGTTCTATACCGAGAGAGTGATTGCCCACTGGAATCAGCTGCCTGTGGAAGTGGTGGAGTCACCTTCATTGGAGGTGTTCAAGAAGAGGCTTGATGGGGTGCTTGGTGCCAGGGTTTAGTTGTTTAGTTGTTTAGGTGGTTGTATTGTACTGTATGTACTGTATTGTATTAGGGGGTGGATTGGTTTGGGGTTGGACGTGATGATCTTGAAGGTCTCTGCCAACTGGTGTATTGTATTGTATTGTATTATTGTATATTCATTGCATTCCAGTTACGCCTGTAAATATAGCTTTCATCTGCTTTTCCGACTGAGCTAGCTGTGGTTTCTTTCCTTGTGTGTGGGGAGGGAACTTTCTCACCCCACCACACCCCACTAAGTCACTGATTTCTGTGAACATCTCCTGCACACACATAATCACTACGTTCTTCACAGCTACAGGATCTGAAGATCATCTCTCCCACCATGCAGAAAAGAAGGAAAAGGATAGTACAAGGTAAGAGGACACCTCTTGCCCACTAGCTAGCATGCAAATGTAGCACAGCAAGTGAAGAGCACAACTCCTGGAGTGTCTGGAAATCAATGTCATCATGCTGGATACATCTCTGAAGGAAACTTAGCCACACATAAAAATTGTAGGCAAAGAAGAGTGGGAGGAATATGAACTGGTACTTTGTGAACTATGACTCCAAGGTTTGTCTTGGTTCGTGGGATGCTCGGAATGCTAAGGTAGACCAGGTTCATGGAGACATTGTACAGAAAGATAAAGGAAACCTACTAACAGAAAGACTGTAGATACTTGATTAGGCAAAATAAAAGGGAAACATGCTTTGCTTTTTTCTAAAATGAGGCTGACCTATGCACATATTTGGTCAGAGGAAGCTAACAGAGGATGTGGTTGTTGATGCCATTAATAATAGAAGAAGCTGGTTCCAGTCATAGTCCCAGGACTGAACAAATGATACATGTGATGCCCTAGTTAAGGAACTGTGTAGTAATGCTTAGTACAATGACATTGTGGTGTGCATATTGCTTCACAGCTACACTGAAGATCAGCCACATTGTCAGTTACTAGGTCAAACCATTCAGATAAAGTCAAAAGCCATCCTCCAGTAGCCAGTACTGCCACCCTTATTGAAGGTTTGCTCAAGGGATGACGATAGCAGAATATAGCACCATGGGAGAGTTGTATGTGCCTGGGATACTGGCCTATTAAAACAGAGGAGAGAACTTGGTTGGAAGTTTCATAGGAGTGAGAAAAAGATCACAGACATAGTCAGAAGGAAGAGGGACAGTCCACATAACCAGCTGCGTAGATGCAGGCTCAGGGTCTTGAGAGCAAGATTCATCTGGGGTAAACAAGACAAGGGGCAAGCAAAAGCAAATCCAGGTCAAAAAGAGCATAAGTCTCTAGCTATGAAGGATGAAGTCAGGCAGGATAAAACATCAAGAAGAAGAAATGTGGAGAAAAAAACCCATGTCTAGTCAAGGGAGATCACAGCAAGAAACAGAGACTCAAGAACGGCTATGAAATGCAGAATCTAGAAGAGGATTTAATGAACCTGGCCATTGGTACAGACTGAAGCAGAACAGAATACATCTTCCCAGTCCTCTGCTAACATATGCTGTGTTACACTCCTGAGGAATTAGCAAGTACAGCTTTCCACTGTAAGCACAGAAATTACATGACTTCCCAAGGCAAGTGCCTAACAATAGAGCAGGGATTCAGGAAACTCCTGGCTCTGTGTCCCGTGATAAGTTTGATTATTCTTTTCTCATGCACTTACTGCAGAGAGGGAAAATGACAAAATAAAAAAACCAAACCAACCCCCCACCCCACCCCACCCGAGAAACCCACAAACCTCAGCATCAATTAAATTTTGTTCCAAGTACTACATCTGTTTGAAAAAAAAAAAAGACAAAAAAGTGCAGTATAAGGCATCAAGAATCTTTGGACACACAGGAAGAAGAGAAATCAATATCTGTCATCAACCATTACATAGATTTCCATCAAGCAAAATAATTCTGAAATGGGACGGTAGGAACATGTTTTTCTTGTCTGGTCAGCACCTAGGTCTCAGTACTTGAGCAAAGTGCATCACATGCTGTATAAGACAGCCAGAGGATCTTTCAATAGACTTGAATGCCAGTCTTACTCTGTAGATGCATGCTTACATTTACCATTATCACTCTCCAGCTCATTTGGAAGCTGTGGTGCCTTATACCGTGGCACAGACCTACTCAGATATCTTGTCAAGAGCTTAATGGCTGAACAGAAAAAGCTGATAGAAATGCTGGTCTGCCATGGTTTATACCATTACAGTGGGGAAGCTAGTTCTGTTCTATAGTAGGATAAAACTATTAGATATTATGCAACTATTTCTTTTCTACCATACCCCAAGTGGGGCGTTGTGATTATTTGACTGCCTCCCAAGCATACTGGAGAGCAGGAGTGTTCAGCCCAGCCTTTCTCTGCCAACAGAAGTCTGTGCAGCTGTTGCAGTTTGGGCTGGGTGCCCTCTGCTACATGAGGTGCTTCCTGTGTCCAGAGGTCCAGCCAGTGGGTGGACACAGGAAGCCAGGTATTTCTACCATAATTCTCTGCACCACCACTATGAGATCCAGTGCGAGGTCTGGCACCCCCTCTTGCTTCCTCGCCGCCGCCCGGTAACTGGGGGAGATGTTGTCTCCGGCCGTGGGCCTGGCTAGGCCCAAGGCCACGCGGGATGGCAGTCTCAGATCTGGCCAGCTGAGACTAGCCTAGCAGTGGGGAGGGGGGGGAAGGAGCCCTGGGGGTCTTGGATGTACCCCAGGTGGGGATGGGATCTTCCTGGGTATGTTTGGGGATGTCTATTTTCTTTGTCACTGCTTCTGGCTCTCTGTAAACATTCACTGCTTTTCATTTAAACTTTGCATCACTTTTGCAATCAGTTTGTCTGAGTCGTTATTTTTTGCACGTGGTGTGGAGGGGGACTGCCTCCACCCACTACAGCAGCTCTTTGGTCTTCTCTCCCCCTTGCCATACCATACAGCCACATTTACATTTAAAGCCAAATCAAGCAACATTATTCTTACAATATCTGATAACTAATACATATTAAAAAAGCAAGCTAACAAATCCATGTGGATACTAAGAACAGATGGTGAAATCAGAATTACAGAAAACATCTGGTTTGGAAGATATCTCAAAGATCATCCAGTCCAACCTTTGAACTAGCACTGAAGGTTCAGCATAAGCTATGTCCCTGAGTGCCAGGTCGACATGCTAACAAGCACCTCCAGGGATGGTGACTCTACCACTGCCCTTGGCAGGACCGTCCCAGTGTCTGATAACCCTCTCTGCGAAGAAGGACTCTAAGATAGGCAGTTGTAAAGGAGAGGAAAAAAAATAGTTGATCTTGTAAACCTCCAGTTTATATCCCAGACATCAAACTTTCCAGACTTTCTATCAGATAGTTATGAAACAAAGGTAATCCTCAAACAAAAGATGACAGATGAATACATGCAAGTGTTCATTGTGGAGGTAACCCTCAAAAATAGTGATGCTTAATGTAACATTAAAAAATACATAATTTTCACAATTTTGTACCACATGGCAGGGTTTGGGGTTTGTCTGTTTGGGTTTTGTGGTTGGTTTGGGTTTTGTTTTCTTTTTTTTTGTAAAAGCCAGAACTATAGCTCCTTTAAGGGGTCTAAAAGATAATCAGTATATAAAGCATATTTATGGCACAACAGAATTTCCAGTTTAGCCAAAGCTCAGATGAACACAAACACAAGTAGAAGAATCTTCTGTTTTCTTTACCAAAGAAATCAACTGTGCCCAAAGGAAGGCTGGAGCTGGCTGCCCATGCCCCTCCTGTCACCCGTGTGCAGCACTGACATGCTCTCCTAAGTCACCCCTACAGTGTTCCTGTGCTATAAAATAATATCCTATGCCTGGACATCGGACAAAGCCTGGGGAATAAATCACTAATCACCCTCAAGTGATCATTGATTAAGCATCTATACTGAACACTGATTTAAAAGTGATTGATGGTTGCAGATAGGAACCTTCCATTGTCTTGCTTTATTGGTTTTAAAACAAATACTCCAGTGATACACTTCTGTGTGTACCTGCTTTGGGGAAGACAAATTGATGGAGAACAGTTTTGCCCCCAAAGTTGCCTGTACCCACCAGTGGTGTATCACATAACAATTAAAACGGTGCTGTGATACAGCTGTCAAAAAGGTGCTTACATGTAAGCAGTGAGCCTGCAGCACAGAAACTGCCACAAGGGTACCACGAGAACACAGCCAAAGCAGCAGCACGACTTTTTTTTCCACAAGATTTGAATTGTAGAGATCAGTTAAGCTGGAACGGTATTCTGTACCTGTGCTTGCAATATACACAGGAAGATACAAACAAGTGTCTTCAGGCAATCTCTATTTACCCATACAAGAGTAATTTTACAGCCCTGAGCCCTTCAAGAAGGAGATGACAGGGAAAAAAATCAGAGAGAACACATAAAAGAATAAGAAAAAATATTCAGATTACATGAAAAAACATTGAAGTCCTTTAGGGTGTTGTGTTTATTTCTGGTTTAACTCAAAAACATTACTAGAGAACACCATTTTGCCCCACTAAGTTCCCCAGGTGACAGCGTTGCACCGAGCGTAGATATTAGTCACCACATTCAGGTCTCAAAACAAGGCTCCAAGGCCCATCTCCAGTCTGTGTTGCTAGCACCACTGTGTGCACACAGAGGCAGAGAAACCTCCAGAGGCTGCATCAGAGACTACAATTAGTTTCATTACCACTTGAGAGCAATTGGAGGCAAGGGGCACAGAGAATTCTTCTGTGTATTCAGCAGAACTAGACTTAGCAAGACGTAGCTTGGTGCAGCCCTTTCAGTACTGTTTGCTTAATTCTCCCTACACAAAAGATTAATTCTTGAAATTTGAGAATGGCCAGACCCTGCTTTGGGGAAGTGACTTGAGAGTGACAAGGAAAGTGGCTGCTGAAGGGACATTCCCTTGGAAGTGAATGAGTCTCACCCTCCAATATTAGAGAAAAGACCACAGGACGCTGCTCATTTTGCTGTCCCAGTGCCAGGGGGTATTTGATCTTATCAGTTTCCCAGAGACAGCACAAAGCATCGTATTGGCCTCAGCTCTCAAAGGAGATGAATACATATCCCGCTTGTGCACAGGGTCCCAGTTCACAAATATGTTCAGCATCTTTCGGGGCTTAGACTCTCACAACAGGAAATATGCTAAGAAGCATTATCAGCAGGAAAGAGGCTCACAGGCTTTAAAGCATGATTAAACAGGATAACAATTCTTCAAAGATACTAGATTGCATGAATATTCATCGGTGATTACACCGATGTAAACTCCTATCAATTCTATGTAGTGGGAAAGAAGCCGACCCTGTGACTGTCTCATGAAGACAGCAAGGTTATTTTTTCGCAGAGAGATTCTTCTGTAGCGGTTTTCACCAAGGTGGCTTACAGAGTTTACTTTCCTATGTGCTTTCTTTACTACCAGCCCCCCCAAGCCTGTCTCCTTCAGAGACAGGAATTCCTGCCTGGACTTCCTGATCTTTCACCGTCCTATAATCATGGTTGCAATCCAAAATCTCATTGTGGTACTCCGCTGCCATGCAATCACAGTATAATTCACTGTCCTGCTGAACAGAATTTTGCATTATTTTCAAATAGGTTGCCCACAGAGATGGTGAAACCACCATCCCTTGAGGTGTTCAGGAAACATGTGGACATGACAATTCAGGACATGGTTTAATGGCAATGGTCATCCTAGGTGATAGTTGGACCAAGGATCTCAGGGTCTTTTCCAAACAAAACAATGCTATGGTTCTATGACTGGTGGGAAAAAAGAGCAAGTGATTAATGACTCCCACAACTTCACATTACTGAGACATCAGCATTGGAGATAGAATGCCAGGGTTCCATTGAGACCAAGCAGTTGCTTGATCTGTGACTGTTTAGCTTTCCCTATCTTTGAAGGAGATTTTTTCTTTATCCTGCAGATTGAAAGAATCACCACTTAGTGCCAAATTTGCTGCAGTTATTCATGCTCTGCTTTGACTCCAAAGCAGTCAACAAACTAGCAATAAGTACATCTGGTTTAGATCCAGATGTGAGGGTATGCTGGACAGAAGCTTGGAGCTACAGCAGCCGTATGGGTGTGACTGTTGAGGCACACACGTTTAGCATGCAGGGGTGAGCTGATGTAAGCAGACTCCTAGCATAGAATTTGAGGCAGGACAAGAATGTGGAGGCAGCCACCTCATTCATGCTAGGTATTTATCAGCAGACTGTATAGATTGCAAAGAACAATCACCATCTTGATTACTTTTATATTTTGCTCCAGTGCTAGAATTTTATTCTGTATAAATTTTCACTATGGTACTCCTTTGGCATCTTAGAAAACACCTTTACATTTGCTGCTGCATTTTAGATATGGCATCAAAATGCACAGACAGATTCAAGGGAGGAGGGCACGGCAGTTCTGACTCTTCAATGTTTACGTTCTAAGGGCCAGAAGAAATGGATTGTCTCGACCGCATTCAAAGCGCAACCCACTAAGCTGTTGTCACTGCATCTACTGTAAATCTTCCATTGACAAAATACTGTGTACAAACAGTTCCACTCAGAGGCAAGGGAACTTGTGTAGAACTTAAGTCTGTGAGGAAATGAATATTGTAATGGCAACATTACTCATTTACATTGCTCCACTGAGCTCTGTTGGCAGATTCCTGTGATCAATTTGCTGTAGCTGATGTCAAGAGTGTTTGAGTATGTTGAGACAGTTACATGTGCAGCGTTCTCACAATAAAACTCGCTCACATTTACAGTGAATGTACAGCTATAACAAACACTTTGATTGATTGTTTCTCTCTCCAAATGCAATACACTGCATGGCTTTTAAAGCTTGTCAGAAGTGCTGGGAGAGTGACCATTGTTACTACATAATTACTACACAATTGCATCAAAATAGCCTTCCATCACACCACAACATTTGTTGATGACTGTCTCTGCTGCTCAGAGTTATCACTCCAAGGTGTTGCACTGTGATGGGTAGAACTGCAAAGCAATACCAGGCCCTCATTATTACTGCCTTATCTTTTACTGATTTAATTCATTCAGTAGCATCTCATTTCTTCTTAGCCGATAACAGAGGGAGGAATAGTGTTTCTTTGTCCTTCTCCTGATGGCAGGAGAGAGTTTCATCAGAAAATCTGCAGTAGCCCAAGGTCTCTCTGAATTCCATAGGACTTGCATGCTTTCACAACCTTGGGCATGTCCATTGAGCACAGTGAAATCACTCTAGACAATGAGAGCAATGAAGCTGGTGAAGGAGCCTGGAGAATAAATCTTATGAAGAGCAGCTGAAGGAGCTGGGGCTGTTCGGTTTGGAAAAGAGGAGGCTGAGGGGTACTTGAGAGGACATTGTGGAGAGGCTGGTGCTGGTCTCTTCTCACAGGTAATTTACAACAGAACAGGAGGGAATGGCCTCAAGCTGCAACAAGGTAGTTTTAGACTGGACAGTAGGACTTTTTTTTCACAGCAAGAGTGGTCAGCATTGGAATGTGCTGCTCAGGGAGGTGGTTGAGTCACCAACCTGGGTGTGTTCAAAGGTCATTTGGATGTGGTGCTTGAGGATACAGTTTAGGAGTGACCTTTGTAGGAGGGTTATTGGTTGGACTTGGTGATCCCAAGGGT
The DNA here is from genome assembly GCA_015227895.2 of Colaptes auratus. Taxonomy (NCBI): domain Eukaryota; kingdom Metazoa; phylum Chordata; class Aves; order Piciformes; family Picidae; genus Colaptes; species Colaptes auratus. Next base: position 31,252,431 of record CM037631.1, read on the forward strand.
ATTTTCAGCCTGAATGTTTTAACTGCTGCACACAGTTAAGTCAGGAGTAGCCATGCAGTTAAACAGCCACTCATCCTGCCTTCCCCTATTACACCAGATCTGAACTCGCTTATGTGGAACTAACAGATTCAAAGTGGCAGTAATTCACCACAGTGGGTCAATCTTGTTTTAAGTTAAGCCCATGATACTCCTGTAATTCTGATAAGCTTTGAGCGACTTCAGAGGGAATGAAAGTGCATTCAGTACAACTCTTCTAGTGGACCAGTGACTCCTATTTTCTGCACTTCCATGTGAGCAGTGCACTCTTGTTTGTATGTGGATAACAGCAAGATCAGGAATGGTGTGGTAGTTTTAGGCTATTCTTTAAATTTTTTTCACAGATCTTGAACAGAAAGTAATAAAATGTAAATAAATCACTATTGGGTGTAAAAAGGAAAATAATGATAGTCTAAACATCCCACTGGAAGCAGTAAAAGACTTAAACCAGTTGTACCAAAACAATCTTCTCTCACCTCTTCTCTCTGGGAGATAACAACTTTTGCTTTTGCTGGCTTCTGCTTGACCTTGGCTGCATTGTTTTGGCTAAGTTCTAACTTCTCTGCTCTGTCTCTTGTCCCTTTTATGTACAGGGGGATAAGCAGGGACAAGGGGGGAGAAGCCATTAGCAGCCCTAGTCTTTGACCAGGGGGGGCCTTGTATTGTTCATTAATTGTAAATACCTGTCAATATTGTAAATGTTGTGCATATTCATTGCACTCCGTTGTTGATTGCAGTTTTGCTTGTACCTACAGCTTTCATGTGCTTCCAACTGAGCTGGTCTGGCAAATTTAATGTAGGGGGGGAAATTTTAACCTACACACAATAGTTTGCAATGCCAATAAGTGAGTACAAAATTAATGTGGAGCTTTAATCTTTAGCACATCCTATAACTTAAGTATAAAATTAGGAAGTCTAAGAAGTTGAATTTACTGCTGGAATAGCCTTATGAATATTTATTTTATGAGAGTGTAATTCAGAACAAGAAGCATTACTGAAGCTAGTTTCAGAACAAGGTGTTGCGATCTGAACTCCCAACAGCTCCAGTTGCCACAGAGATGTAGCGAAAGGTAAAAAAGCATGAGGAAGAGGCAATCGTATGCTGACTTTCAAGCCAAGCGTGCTTTACAAGAAGAAGGCCTGCCTGAATAAATTTCAGCAGCAGATTATAGCAACTACAGTTTCAGCCCACTGACTTAAAAGCTATCCTTGAAACCCTCTCAGAGAGATTCAGTCACAAACAAGCAATCTGCTGGAATTAACTGAGGAAAGCAGCAAACTGTTACTCTCCAACTTCTCTGGTACCAAAGAGCAAAAACCTAACTGATAAGACGCACGGAGGCTTTGACTTCCCCAGCTATCAATCTCCTGGAGTCAAAGATCCCCCAATCCTGCCAAGATGGAATAATACAGTTAGTGAAGAAAATGCCAGGTACAAACTAGAGTTTTTTCAAAGTGGTACGGTCTCAGAGATCGATGATGAACACTGTACATAAACAACCGATCAATTCCAAAAGGTGGCCACAGAAGTAGAAAACAGATGAAAACACACACTGTCATGCCCCTCTCCTCCCCACTCAAACACTGCAGATATGAATGGTTTGGAACAAAGTGATGACCTATACACAGTAGCAGATGAGGATGCATGAAGAAGAAGCAACTAATTGGAGTACAAATACTTACATTAAGGAGACATCACAATGACACTGCACAAGAGGAACACCAGTATCCTGATCAAGAGATATAATGGGAGACAATAAGCAGGAATATGTCAATAGAGGGCAGAATTAGAGGATCACTGCAAGAGAGAATGCAAAGAGGTGTTTTTGTCACTCTCGGTATTTGCAAGAACTCACCAAAACCAAAAAACTGCAGTATCACCGATCCAGTGGATTGCAAACTATTGGTGAGACACAAAGACAAAAATCTCCAAATCATCTACTCTTTTTTGGAGATTTTCAACACCAGTTACTATGCAGCAATCTGACCTACAAATTAAACGATGCAGTTGTTTATGCTGAAAACAGAATCAAGGATGGTTCTCTCTTGCAGTAGGTTTTCTTTCAACAGTTCTGCTAACATGAGAATGGAAAAAAAACCTGTGGTGCTTCAGGGGCAGGTGTCGATGATACTAATACAACAGAAACTGGCAGCAAGAGGTATGAAGCTGTTGCACACCATGTAGCATTACACTGGTCTGAATTTAAGGCCTAAGAGTTAAAATCAAGGCCTGCAATAATAACTGACTTCTGTATCATGACAAGTTTCAGAGGTGCATTGATGACATTGATTGACGCGCAGAGGAAAATGCCATTAGCACTCACTCAGACAGCTCTACTCACTGAGACCAATAAACACTGACATCATCAAGCCATCTTTAATAAAAATACTCAAACACAAAGCCTGAGATGCCCCTGAACCTCATCCTGAAATGCCTTTAACAAAGGTGAGAGCTTTTAAGAGCACCTCCTACAGTATTTTGTAGAACAACAGAAAAAAAAGTAGATGGTTAAATGTTATTGCATGTGCCACCACCAGAAATAGTGAGATATGTTTATAAAATGGAAAACAGTCCTTCAGACTGGCAAGACAGCAAGACATGCTAAAATGGAAGTTTGTCTCCTTTACAGAGTGGCTGTGCAAAAACCTAAGGATGTATTGGAAAGCAAACCAGAACCTACAGAGACGATCTCTTTGCTGGTTGTTGTGAAGAGACCTGTGTCCTGCTAGAGAGCAAAGAAAATGCAAGCTCCTCTTTAATGCTAAACCAAGCCCAGTCTGTTGCTTTATTCTTTTCAAAGCAGCAAGTCAAAATCAAGGGAAACAGAATGAGATGAAGGCTTATGATAAGATTTCCACTGTGTCTCTGGATTCCACTTCATCACAGGCAGTTTTACAACATTTCCTCAAGTGCGGGTGTAAAATACAACTTTGCTCCAAATTGCTAGGCAGCCAGCACCAGTGATTTTATTGAATATGAGTCAGGGCATACCTTGAACAGGCTATTCTTGTACTGAAAAAAGAATCAACAATCTAATTCTTTGTTGCCTCACACAGGCATAATTATTTATACCAGAGCAGAGTGTGGGCCAAGTGCCTTCACATCCAGCAGTAAGGTTAACATCTATTCACTGCTGGGTAAACATCTGTGTAAGGTTCAGTGCCACAGAAAATCAGCTCCAATGACCTAGTAAGTGCCAAATCAATATCCAACTCTTGCCAGAAAAGCCAGAGATTTCACCCATACCAGTACCTAATTCCCTATAGACCTACAGTTTCCTGGCAGCATAGGTGGTGTTGGATGATAGGTTGGACGTGGTGATCTTGAAGGCCTCTTCCAACCTGGTCTATTCTATTCTATCTTTCTATTCTATTCTATTCTATTCTATTCTATTCTATTCTATTCTATTCTATTCTATTCTGTTCATTTTGTGCAATTGCTGCTTCTTCCCTGCAGCAAGAATGACATGCACCTATACATTTAAGCTCAAATAATGAGATGACAGTCTTCTTAGTATAATAGCTGAGATTCTGGGTCTGACCAGTTGTAATGGTTTAGTACAAGGGCTAGAGTGGGCACTCTTCCCATTCATCCTCACGTCTCCTCTCCTTACCAAGAGACAAGAAAGGGAGGGGAAAAAAGACAGAGGGAGAGTTTTCAGTTGATTTACACAGAATATTTTACTCTCTGGTACAAAGCTATCAGATTACATCAGTATAGCCAAACAACAGAAGGAAAAGGGAAAGGAATAGCCATCTGAATCCTGTAACAGGCAAAACCACAGCTGCTGGCTGAAGGACCAGAAAGGCAAGAGAAGCAGAGACTCTCTTCCCAGGGCCCTAACCCCACACTGCCCTAAAGGCCATAGTTGTAAATTGATGGCTCTGATAGTGGGGAATATTATGTGGTTCTAACCACCACACTAGTTGAGGACATGGATGCAATACTGACAAATGTTTAATATAATTTCATCCTTCCACTCCTCAATACTTGCTACACATTCATACCTCCAGGGCCTGACATTCCTTGTGAAGTTCTGAGGTCGTAACATGGTCATTTAATTACAGTCCCTGCCCTACCGAGAAGAATGCCTGAAAAAATACATTTTCCAAATGCAGTTGGGCTGACTGTGTCATTTGCTCTGGGATAAACAATTTACCTCTACAGGAAAGGCTGACACTATGTCTTGTGAGTAGGGTTTCTCTTAATGCCTCATCACCAGCAGTTCTTGGTGGCCTGATATTAAATTAAGAAGAGAAGAAACAGGATTAAAAGAGCTGTCCAGCATGCAATGTCCAGCATTTAAAACTGGACGGAGACAACTCCTAGAAGTACTTGTGCAGCCAGGACACAACTAGTAGAGCCTCAGGAAGGGAAAAAAAGAAATATGAAACCTGCACAGGCAGAACAACTGCATGGACATCCTCATCCTGTTCATGGGGTAGGGTAGGAAATTGTGGAACAGGTTCAAACAAATTGCCAGGTAGCTGGGCTTCCTCACCGCCATGCCAAAGGTAAAGGAAAACACACTGGCAAAACCTCACCTTAAAAATCCATCTCTGTGTCCAAGTTTTATTTTCTACATATCCTTATTAAGCAATGAGGCAGATGGATAACAAATGCTCGAGAAAACTGTCACTGATAACACTGACACAGGCTGGGAATCTGGCTTAAACACTGATGCCTTCCCCAGGTTCGCTACAGTAATGCTGTATCATCTGTGCTGCACATCCAAGTTCCCAAGACACTAAGCAGCACCCCCAAGCAACATTGCTCTATAGAGATTACATTCCACCACCAGCAACAGCTTCTTCAAGCAACCCATCCCTAGAGGTAAATTCATAATCCTTTAACCTGTCTCTGCCTATCAAAGCCACTAATTCAGTCATTTACTTCCTTATTTATATAAAGCAGTGCAAGCCCAGCAAAGGGAAATTCAGTTAAGCCCACGAAAACAAGGGGCAGCACAAAAGTCTGAGAGGATAAAAGGGAGACAATATGTATTTGCACACAGATAATTGCCCTGTGAATGGATGATGCAAATCCTGCAGTCAGGCTGATTCCTCTTTTAACTCAGTATGTGAGGCCTTGAGACTTTCGGTGTTATCAACATATGTTCACGTTGGACAATTCGCTGTACTGGTTAGCTAATCAGACTTTTCTACTACAATTCCATGCACTTGAAAACCTTCTTTACAGTTTATTCAATCAAAAGGATTGCTTAATTTTTTCTGAATTTAAAGAAAGAAATTCTATTAGAGGAATTCAGTTTTGTTGTTTGATAGCTCGGTACACAGGCTTGGCCATCTGGCAATCCTTGTGGTGAAAAGCAACCCAAACCCCTCTGTGTCTTCAGTGTTCAGACATGCCTTACCAGTCAGATGGAGGCTTTCCAGGTACGCATGCTCACTAACACATTCACAGTTCACAGAACAGCAACCCCAAATCCTGCCTCAGAGGTAAGTAGACACTTAATTCAAGATGCTTTATTCTGGCTGTCAAGTAAAGGAAACCTCTTCAGCTGACATAGTTCAGGTAATGTCAGGGAAGGAGCCACAGCAGATTAAAGAAAAAATTACACTAGGACAGAAAAAGGTGAGATAATTGTGTGCTGCACACCACCACACCAGTGCCACCTCCCATTTTTAAAAGGACAAGAAGCCTCTAGAAATCATTGCACCTTCCCATAAAGACGCGGAGCACAGGTATTCACGTGAAAAGGCACATACCATGACACCTTGCTCCTGGCTTCGCATGTGGAGCGGCAATGAGCGCTAGTTACTCTATCTCAAGTTCAGAGCAATTCTCCTACCTCCTTCCTTTGTAGTAGTAATGTCTGCCTTCATCCTCTCTTTGCCAGATAAACCATCAGTGTGTTCCACAACATTTTAGTGTCCTGCGGTCTGTTCATATATCTTGTCACCTCAGGGCTTGTGTTTGTTCCTGTACATGACTGCTTGGCTACCAGTTGTATGATAGTATCTCAAGGCTGGAGAACTCTTGCATGCAAGGCAGAGAAATCAGTGACTTCTCTGAAGTTAAATTCCACATCCAGAGTCACTGTGGATTCCTTTGCTCTGAGCTCTGTGCAGTACATGAGCCCAAGCTGAGACAAGACCAGAGTACGAACAGAGTTAGGTAATCTGTGACCTTTGGGGATAGTAATGTTAATAATGAAATGCCTGCAAGCACATTTATGTAACTTAAAAAAAAAAATAATGAGGGGTTTGAATTAACCCATCTCTACTGGGGGAGGAAAGTGGCTTTCTCTGAATGACTGCTGAGCATTATCTTTCTCCCCTCTGTTGCTTGCAGGAATAGATATAAAGGGGAACAAAGCAAAGCAGAAAAATTGTCCTCAGGTTTTGGTTGTAGTTGTTTGAGTTACTGGAGGCAAATCACTAAAAGCTTTAATCCTCAGTGCAGGTGGAAGCAAAGAGAACATGCAAGCAGCTTAGAATGAGAGAACACACTGCAGATCCCACACTTGGTGACTTCTAGGACTGAAGAACAGAATTGGAAGGACCTAGAGAGATCATCTAAGGCAACCCTTTGCTAAAGCAGGTAACCTAGAGGACAGGCATGCATCTGGGCAGGTTCTGTCAATCTCCACAACCTCTCTGGACAGCCTGTTCCAGTGCTTTGCCAACCTCAAAGTGAAAATGTTTCTCCTTATGTTCAGACTGAACTGCCCTTTTTCAAGTTAGTGCCCACTGAGCCTTGCTCTGGACGCCAGCGAGAGAACTCTGGCCCATGCTCTTTTCCTTTAGATCATATTCTGATTTAAGTAATTCATTAAAAATGTAAAAGCAAATGAGTTCTATAAAGAAAACGGTGTACAGGACCAGCATGACTGAGTGATGCCATTTACAAGACTGATATTACTTCACTTGCTTTGTTTTGTTTCATTCAACAGATGTTGTCTCTGTGGAAGGAAAATAAATACGCTGTTTTTTCCATGGAGATGGTGTCTGACAACAATGACTTTTTCAACTGTTTATGTGAAGTTGTACTTCTAGTCCAGAAGAAATGACCCTGGCAGCTTAGCACACATGCAGTTCCTATACACAGGACTTCAGTAGGAAATGCAGCCACTATGGAGTCCAAATGCCTTCCATACTTCCCTCTGAAGAGCTGTATGGGGTTTAATACAATACAATACAATACAATACAATACATACAATACAACAGGTTGGAAGAGACCTTCAAGATCATCACGCCCACCCATCAACCAATCCAACCCACCCAAAACACAAAACACAGTACCATACAGTACAATACAGTACAAAAGAGTACAATACAGTACAATACAACCCAAACCCACCTAACAACCAAAAAACTAAACCCTGGCACCAAGCACCCCATCAAGCCTCTTCTTGAACACCTCCAATGAAGGTGACTCCACCACTTCCACAGGCAGCTGATTCCAGTGGGCAATCACTCTCTCAGTATAGAACTTCTTCCTAACTTCCAGTCTAAACCTGCCCTGGCGCAGCCTGAGACTGTGTCCTCTTGTTCTGGTACTGGCCTGCCTGGGAGAAGAGACCAACCTCCGCCTGGCTACAACCCCCTTCAGGTAGTTGTAGAGAGCAATAAGGTCACCCCTCAGTCTCCTCTTCTCCAGGCTAAGCAACCCCAGCCCCTCAGCCTCTCCTTAGGGCTTGTCTTCCAAACCCCTCACCAACTTTGTTGCCCTTCTCTGGACACGCTCCAGTAAGACAACATCTTTCCTAAACTGAGGGGCCAGAACTGGACACAGTACTCAAGGTGCGGCCTAACCAGTGCAGTGTACAGGGGCAGAATGACCTCCCTGCTCCTGCTGGCCACACTGTTTCTGATGCAGGCCAGGATGCCATTGACCTTCTTGGCTGCCTGGGCACACTGCAGGCTCATGTTCAACCTACAATCAACCAGCACCCCCAGGTCCCTCTCTGCTGGCCGCTCTCCAACCACTCTGACCCCAGCCTGTAGCACTGCATGGGGTGTTGCTGTGGCCAATGTGCAGAACCCGGCACTTGGATGTGTTAAATCTCATGCCGTTGGACTCTGCCCATCTGTCCAGCCTGTCGAGGTCCCTCTGCAAAGCCCTCGCCCTCCAGCAGATCAACTCCTGCCCCCAGCTTGGTGTCGTCCGCAAATTTACTGATGATGGACTCGATGCCCTCATCCAGATCATCAATAAAGATGTTGAAGAGCATGGGGCCCAGCACCGATCCCTGGGGCACACCACTAGTGACTGGCCGCCAGCCGGATGTGGCACCATTCAACACCACTCTCTGGGCTCGGCCCTCCAGCCAGTTCCTAACCCAACGCAGGTGCTCCCATCCAAGCCATGGGCTGCCAGCTTGGCCAGGAGTTTGCTGTGGGGGACGGTGTCAAGGCCTTGCTGAGGTCCAGGTAGACCCATCCACAGGCCTCCCCACATCAACCAGGCGGGTCACCTGATCATAGAAGGAGATCAGGTTGGTCAAGCAGGACCTGCCCTTCCTAAAGCCATGCTGGCTAGGCCTGAGCCCTTGGCCATCCTGTAAGTGCTGCATGATCGCACTCAGAATGCACATGACTGTTCCATAATCGCCTGGCACTGAGGTCAGGCTGACAGGCCTATAATTCCCTGGCTCATCCAACCGGCCCTTCTTGTGGATGGGCACCACGTTGGCCAGCTCCAGTCTTCTGGGACCTCTCCAGTGAGCCAGGACTGCTGAAAAATGATGGAGAGCGGCTTGGCCAGCTCATCTGCCAGCTCTCTCAGCACCCTAGGATGGATCCCATCTGGTCCCATGGCTTGTGGGGGTCCAAGCGGCTCAGAAGATCTCTAACTACCTCCTGGAGCAGCGGGAAAACCATGCAGCTCCCTGGCTCCTTCTGCCAGCTCTGCAGGCCAGCTGTCTGGAAGATGTTCTGCCATGCTAGGATAGATTGAAGCAAAGAAGGTGTGTTAGTACCTCTGCCTTTTCCTCATCCTTTGTTACAACCTCCCCTCCGTGTCAACCAAGGAGTGGAGGTTGTCCTTGCCCTTCCTCTTGCCATTGATGTATTTATAGAAGGACTTTTTGTTGTCCTTCACAGCAGAGGCCAGTCTAAGTTCTAAATGGGCTTTTGCCTCCCTAATTTTCTTCCTGCATGTCCTAGCAACATCCCTAAACATTCCGTAGGTTGCCTCCCCTTTCTTCAGAGATGGTACACCCTTTTTTTCCCTTAGTTCTATTAAGAGTTCATTGACCAACCAGGCTGGCCGTCTGCCCGCGGCTCATCTTCCGGGACACTGGCACAGCCTGTTCCTGAACCTTCAAGAGTTCTTCTTTGAAGCAGCTCCAGCTCTCCTGGACCCCTTTATTTTTAGGGCTGTTATCCAAGGAACCTTTGAGTTAGTTCCTTGAGTAGCCTGAAGTCTGCCCTCTGAAGTCCAGAGTGGAGGTCTTCTTGCTGCCCCTCTTGGCTTGGCTGAATACCGAAAACTTGATTATCTCGTGGTCACTGGTGCCTAAACACCCTCCGACCACCACATCACCCACCAGCCCTTCCCTCTTGGTGAAGAGGAGGTCAAGCATGGCCTTACCCCTGGTAGGTTCACGCAGCAACTGGGATAAGAAGCTGTCCTCCATACACTCGAGAAACCTCCTAGACTGCTTCCTCTCTGCTGTGTTGAGATCCCAGCAGATATCAGGCAGGTTGAAGTCGCCCATGAGAATGAGGTCAGGTGACCTTGAGACAGCCTTAAGCTGCCTATAGAATGCCTCATCTACATCTTCCTCCTGGTTGGGTGGTCTATAACAGACTCCAACCAGGATGTCTGCCCTCCCGACTTCCCTCTAATTCTTACCCACAAGCACTCAACCCGGGTCATCCTGATCTCCATCTCAACGGCATCTAGTGCCTCCTGATGTACAGGGCCACCCCTCCACCCCTTCTTCCTTGCCTGTCCCTCCTGAACAGCCTGTAGCTGTCAATTGCAGCGCTCCAGTCATGTGAGAGTCATCCCACCATGTCTCTGTGATGGCAACTACATCATAACTTTCCTGCTGCAACAGGGCTTCTAGCTCCAGGGTTTGTCTGAAAGACTTTGTAGAGGGCAGGGCTACAAAGGTAGCTTCTGTGAGATGCTGCCAGAAGGTTTCCACACGTCTGCAGCCCAATGTCAGCTGGCTCCAAGATGGACCTGCCACTGACCAGGGGTCATCTCCAGTGGCAGCACCTTTGGGATAAAATATTTAAGGGGAAAGAGCTTGCTACACAAGACCAGCTGGAGGAGATGAGTGAGGACACATGAGGAAATAACTCTACAGACACCAAGGTCAGTGAGGGAGGAGGGGGAGGAGATGTTCCAGGTGCTGGACAAAGATTTCCCTGCAGCTCATGGTGATGACCATGGTGAGGCAGGCTGACACCCTGCAGCCACAGATGGCCATACTGGAGCAGATATACATTTTCAGCCCAAAGAGGACCCTGCTGGAGCAGGTGGACCTGAAGGAGACTGTGACTCTGTAGGAAGCCTGCATTGGAGCAAGCTTCTGGCAAGACCTGTGAAGAGAGGAGCCCATGATGATGGAGCAGGTTTGCTGCATCTGAGGGACACCCAGAGTGGACCTGTCTGTTCCTAAAGGACTGCAGCCCTTGGAAGGGATCCATGTGGATAAATTTGTGAAAAACTGCAGCCCATTAGAAGGACTCAAGTTGAAGAAGTCTGGGAGAAGACTGTCCCTCATTAGAGGGATCCCACAGTAGAGCACGGTTTTAGTAGAGTGTAAGGCGCGTCCTCAGCAAAGACAAATCATCACTCTGTGCCACTTAGACAGGAGAAGGTAAAGAATTGGTATCAAAACACTGAGCTCAGGGAGAATGGGAATGGAGGAGTAAGGGGAAGGGTTTTCATAGAATCAGAATCATACAATCATAAGATTGGAAACGACCTCAGAGCACCAAGTCCAACCTATCACCCAACACCTCATGACTAGCTAAACCATGGCTCTAAGTGCCTCATCCAATCCCCTCTTGAAACACTCCAGAGACAGTGCCTCCACCACCTCCCTGGGCAGCGCATTCCAATGGCCAATTACGCTTCTGGGAAGAACTTTCTCCTCACCTCCAGCCTAAACCTCCCCTGGTGCAGCTTGAGACTGTGTCCTCTTGTTCTGG
>CM037631.1:31264103-31296387 GCA_015227895.2 Colaptes auratus
ATGTGGTAAAATTCTGTCTGCCTCTAAATCCTTGACACTGGAGGGTCAGGATGAACAGTCATGGCACTTTTGGGATACTACTGAGATCTTCCCTTTGTGCATGTTCACCAGCACAAAACATTAAGCACAGATGTGAAGACTAGAGCACCTGAATCACAGGCGAATTGCATCAAGTGCTTTTAAGAATGCCCTTAATAAAACAATACTGAAAACTTCCTGGGGCATCAGGTCACTCCAAACACACCTCTTGTGTTGTGAGGAAGGGTTTAGCTCTCATGAACTGTTATGTTAATCAATACATTGTAGAATAAACTGTAAAGACTTCACTTTAATAAAAGCGCTCATAGCACTAATAATAGAAATGTTAATTCAGAGATTACTTTCATGTTTATCTGCTTATACTCCTTGTCCTACACCCTATTCCTACCCACTACTACATCATCACACCCCACAGTTACCCTGGGCACCACTGTGAGGTCACATATAAAGCCACTTGTTAATGGTGGTAGTTTCCAAACTTTGTTGACATGAAAGGTCCCATCATCTGTGGTCTTGAGAAAGCCTTAGCAACAGCCTGGAACTGCACTGAAGGAGAATTAGATTAAATGCATCCTGAAGGATCAGAACACAGCTTGGTTTGCCTACTGCTTTTAATTCTGTCTTCCTCCTGCTTGATCTGCTTGATCAGAGAAGGGCAACGAGTTGGTGAGGGTTTGGAACACAAGCCCAATGAGGAGAGGCTGAGGGAGCTGGGGTTGCTTAGCCTGGAGAACAGGAGGCTCAGGGGTGACCTTATTGCTGTCTACAACTACCTGAAGGGAGGTTGTGGACAGGTGGAGGTTGGTCTCTTCTCCCAGGCAGCCAGCACCAGAACAGAGGACACAGTCTCAAGCTGCACCAGGGAGGTTTAGCTGGATGTTAGGAAGGAGTTCTATACAGAGAGAGTGATTGCCCATTGGAATGGGCTGCCTGAGGAGGTGGTGGAGTCACCATCATTGGAGGTGTTCAGGAGGAGACTTGATGGGTGCTTGGTGCCATGGTTTAGTTGATTAGGTGGGTTGGATTGGTTGATGTTGGACGCGATGTCTTGAAGGTCTCTTCCACCCTGGTTGGTTTATTGTATTATTGCTTTGTATTATCTTCAATGAAAGGTTAACTTGCTTTTTCCTTCATTTCTTTTTAACTTTCAGCTCAGTCACACCTTCTATATGAATCTTGTTAGCTTCTGAGGGAAGTTTTATTCGGTAAGGCCTTGCAAAATATTCATAACAATGCGGCTGCTGATACAACACCTCTGGGTGACACGAGTTTTGAAACACCATTTGGAGGAACACTTCTGTTTTCTAGCACGTTCAAATCACTGACATATGAGGAAATTCTGGGCAGAAAAAGCATTGCTATTATCTGGCTAATGAGGTACTGTGCCTGTGTTATCATTAAACTGGGCAAATTTTATCCTCGGATATTGTGTGAATTCTCTAACTGCTCTTGGAGGGATGCCAAAGTAGTTTGAGGTTTCCCTCCTCTCTCATCACTCCTCATCCCCCACGCCTTGCTTCTCAGTCCTTTGGTGAGCTGAGCAAAATAAAGCTCATAGAATATAACGTGCTTTTTTCTCCTACTTAATAACAGAACTTGTGTTTTCTATTAAGAATTGTACCTCAGTTGGAACTTCAAGGGAAATGTGGTGTCTAAGCTGGGAGTGTTTCTCTTTCCTTGCCTGATATTATTTTAATTTCTCTCAGCTGGGTTCTTCTCTCTCTCTCTCCCTCTCTCTCTCTCTCCCTCTCCTCGCCCTTTTCAATGGGGGTTGCTAATCTGAGAGACTGCTCAAATAATAATTAATTTCTTAAGCCCTGGAGTTTTGAACTGCAGGCAAATCTCCCATCAGTGCTTCCAGGGGCTCATCGTCCACTGCATATTAACAAGTCATGACGTGGAAATCAATTACCTTTTTTTGATGTATTTCCTGTGGCACTGGAGCCCAAAAAACTCATGACACAAAGGTTGCACAGCATGACATATTGCACGAAGATGACTAACTGTACTGAGTGCCCATACCTGAGCTGCTCACCTGCTTGTGCTCTGTTGTTCTGGTCATTGTAACAGAGTTTGCTGCCCCTGTGAAGCACCAAGCTGTCTGTGTCGTGCTCTGTTCTATGCACATGCAGAGTCTGAGAGTTTCAAAAGTGTTAGCAGAACTGCATCATGCCCTGACCATCTGCAAAAGGTTTGCTGTTTTCTGGAAGCTTTACTAAGCACCCCATCACGTCTCCTAAACACCTCCAATGAAGGGACTCCACCACCTTCCCAGGCAGCCCATTCCAATGGGCAATCACTCTCTCTATGAAGAATTTCTTCCTAACATCCAGCCTAACTCCCCTGGCACAGCTTGAGACTGTGTCCTCTTGTTCTGGTGCTGGTTGCCTGGGAGAAGAGGCCAACCTCCACTTGTCTACAACCTCCCTTCAGTAGTTGAACAGCAATAAGGTCTCCCCTGAGTCTCCTCTTCTCCAGGCTAAGAAACCCCAGCTCCCTCAGCCTCTCATGGGGTTTGTGTTCCAAACCCCTCACCAACAGTCTCAGGCTGTGCCAGGGGAGGTTTAGACTGGATGTTAGGAAGAAGTTCTATACAGAGAGAGTGATTGCCCATTGGAATCGGCTGCCTGAGGAGGTGCTGGATCACCTTCACTGGAGGTGTTCAGGAAGAGTCTTGATGGGGTGCTTGCTGCCACATTTTAGTTGTTTAGTGGGTTGTATTGATATTTGCATTGTATGTGTATTGTACTGTATTGTATTTAGGTGGGTTGTTGGTTGATGGTGGATGCGATGATCTTGAAGGTCTCTTCCAACCTGGTGGTGTATTGTATTGTACTGTATTGTAACTTTAGAAATAGAATAGAACAGAATAAACCAGATTGGAAGAGACCTTCAGGTTCATCGTGTGCAACCTATCATGCAGCACCACTTAATCAACTAAACCATGCAACCAAGCACCCTATCAAGTCTCCTCCTTTGTTGCCCTTCTCTGGACACGTTCCAGCAGGTCTCTTCAACCTGTTTATTCATTCTATTCTTCTTATTCTATTCTATCTATTCTATTCTATTCTATTCTACTCTACTCTACTCTACTCTATTGTTCTGTTCTGTTCTGTTCTGTTCTGTTCTGTCTGTTTCCGTCTGTTCCCTTCCATTCGTTCCGTTCCGTTTTGTTCCGTTCCATTCTATTCTACTATATTGTTCACAGAGCATGCTGATAATCCTGGCGTTCAGGTAGCTGTTGATATGCAGAGATTTGCCTCTCTGTGTTAATACGTACTGTACTGTACTGTACTCTTTCAAACACCCATATGTTTCTTAGATCTTTTCCTGAATGCCTCACAGTCCTGTACTTATTAATATTCAATAAAACTGAAAAAATGCTAATAAGGCCCTTTCACTACTGCAGAGGTGAGGGACTTGAATTGTAAAGCATAAGCATTCATAGCTTTTGCAACAACACTTAAACCATTAACAACACGGGGAGCTGCAGCTCTCCTCTGACCCTGGCTGGCACTGTGATCATTTTGACACCCATTCTCTTTCTTTTGGGGTGAATTCCCACTGTTTGCCACTGCCTTCTCGCACTATAAACTGTTGCAGAAGGATGGGGCGAGGGCTTGCTCTGTCCTTCAGCCATCTGTGTAATATTTTTTTTTCAAACAAACAGTGTCAAAAAACTTCAATAATTCTTAACTGACACCAAAAGAAATGTTTGAAGGTGAACAAAGGGCTGTGTCTTCAAAGTGATCTTTGTTCTTGTGGAATTAAGGTATCTCCTCTTTACCTTTTTGTGAAACCAGGCGATAGAGTCACTTTTGGACAAAAGGACAAACATAGAGGCATGGGATGCACAGCCCAGTAACTTGATGGGCAAACTGAGCATTGCCCCCCAACCCTCCTTAACAATTGGACTTTCAGAGTGAAAAGCCTCCTGGGTCTGCTTTTCTAATTAAGGCAACTTTAGTAAAAAAAGGTCCAAAACTTCACATTGGTATGTCTTCCTCCCAGCTGTACATTTGTAATAACAGTCAGCCTCAACTTGTCAGAGCATGTCTCTGATATATGAGCCAGAGAATTAACTAATTGCCACAGCTGGCCTCGCTCTTTTGCCCTGAAAATTCCTGTATTTAGATAATGCAGCTGCAAATTTCTCTCCATCTCAAAGAGAGGCTGAGGGGACTGGAAAAGAAAAAAAAATAAAAATTGTAACACCCCTCCCACCTCCCAGTCCAAAACTGCCTTTGGAGTTTGTGTATTCTGTCCCACACCACAGGATTTTGCCTTTGAGGATTCAGCCAAGTATCTTGATGCATTCTCTTGTCTCAAACATGGTTCTTGTGATGCATTGAAAACCCTCCCTTGTGTCCAGTCTTCAGACAATATCTGAAGCCATTAGTAAAAAGCTTTTTACTCACACAATAATACCTTGAGCTTAAGCTCCACTTCACAGCGTGGAAGTGACAGACATTAACAGTTGCCTTGCTGTGTTTCAGAATGCCTGCTTATTTTACACAAAATTACTGAGAATGAAGGTGGTTATAACCCCTATTAAATTACAAATGATGTAATCTCATATTTAGGATTGAGGTCTATCGTGAAAGTCACGCTAATCAAGGTTTTCAAGCCTTCACTTATCTGCCCAGCTGCCTCTGTGATGTGCGGGTCCCTCGTGGGAGTCCACAAATCAACCTCCCTCAAAGTTCCTCTCTAACTACAGGCTCTATGAGAAAGAGAAGATGCCTCTAAATAACAGAAGCAGGGACTTTGGGATTATTTAATAGCTGATTTTCTGACAGCTCAATCTGCCTCAAGCACAAGCCTTATGAGGAAGGCTGAGGGGCTGGGATAGTTTAGCCTGGAGAAGAGGAGGCTCAGGGCAGAAAGGTCTCCCCTGCTCTCTACAACTACCTGAAGGGAGTTGTAGCCAGGGTGGGTTGGTCTCTTCTCCCAGCAACCAGCACCATAACAAGAGGACACAGTCTCAAGCTGCACAGGGAAGTTTATGCTCGAGTTGAGGAGAAAGTTCTTCACAGAGAGAGTGTTAGCCACTGGAATGTGCTGCCCAGGGAGGTGGTGGAGTCACCATCCCTGGACGTTCAAGAGGGGATTGGATGGTGGACTTGGTGCCATGGTTTAGTGTCCTGAGGTGTTGGGTGCAGGTTGGACTTGATGATCTCTGAGGTCTTTTCCAACCTTATGATTCTAATTCAGAATTTTAGCCAAGTTGATATCTTTCTAATTGCTGAACTGCATTGGATGTATACTTCAGAAGACCTGGACCCAGGCACAGAATGAGGGTTCAGGGAGTACGTTTTCTCTACCTTTGGGTTCATGACTCAGAAATGTCTGCTCTGTGTCAAGTGGGATGACAGTCTTAACAGCGTCTCACTGTGTCTGGGATGTCCATAGCCACCTGGGAAGTATGAATTCTCAGGGATATGGGTTGCAGTGGACAGATATAGGGAATAAGCACAAAAAAAGACAAAAAGAGGAAAAAAAAACAGTAAAAAAAAAAAGTGGGAAAACCTTGTCCTGTATTCCCCTTGTGCAGGACAAAGGAGAAGTGTGTGACATTCCTCAGCAAGAAATGTTTGATATTAGGCATCAACTTTCACTGGGGTTTCTGGGCCCCAAGATGAGAATCTTGCAGTGCAAATGCTCTTTAGCAATGTCTTGTGGACTGATCAGAAAGTAGTGTGAAAGATTAGTACAGCTGCTGCATGAAAGTAATCTCTGACTTAACATTTCTCTTATTAGTGTTGTGAGCAGCTTTTATTAAAGTGAATCTTTACAGTTTATTCTACATACAATACAATGAATACAATACAATACAATACATACAACCCCCTAAACAATGAAAACTAACCGGGGCACCAAGCCCCCATCAAGCCCTTCTTGAACACCTCCAATGATGTGACTCCACCACCTCCCGGGCAGCCCATTCCAATGGCAATCCTCTCTCGGTATAGAACTTCTTCTAACATCCGTCTAAACTGCCCTGGCGCAGCCTGAGACGGTTCCTCTTGTTTTGGTACTGGCTGCCTGGAGAAGAGACCAACTCTGCCTGGCTACAACCTCCTTCAGATAGTTTAGAGAGCAATAAGTCACCCCTGAGTCTCCTCCTCTCCAGGCTAAGCAACCCAGCTCCCTCAGCTCTCCTCATAGGGCTTGTCTTCCAAACCCTCACCAACTTTGTTGCCCTTCTCTGGACACACTCCAGCAAGACAACATCTTTCCTAAACTGAGGGGCCCAGAACTGACACAGTACTCAAGGTATTATAAACAATAGTATTGATTAAAATAACAGTTCTGAGGAGCTAACCCTTCCTCAATACACAAGAGTGTGTTTGGAGTGAACTGATGCCCAGAAGTTTTCAGTATTGTTTTATTTAAGGTCATTCTTAAGCACTGATGCAACTCACCGTGATTCAGATGCTCTATCTTCTACATCTATGCTTAATGTTTTGTGTCTGGTGAAACTAGCACAAGGGAAGAATCTCAGTAGTATCCCAAAGTGCCATGACGTTCCATTCTGCTCCAGGGTCAGGATTGAATGACTGAGTTATTGACCTTTTGTCCTCTTGGTTCCTGCATCATCATTCTGTTTCTGGCTCCAGAAGAAGCAAATTTCACATACCTATCATCTGTTCTCATTTTTTAGCCATCACTCATTACCTATTTGCATGTTGGTTGTTCTGAGGGTTTGCTTCTCCTTCTGAAGTTAATATATCATAGAGCTTCTGAGTTCAAAGCTGGACTTGGTTTTGCTGTTATACTTCATATAAAATATGTAAAATTAAAAGGAAATAAAAAGAGTGTGACTCAGTATGTGGCATATGGAAAATCAGAGCACAAACTGACTCTCTCAGAGCATCAACCAGAAGTGCAGTTGTCTGCCTTTCAGAAAGTGCTAACTTGGTGGCATTCAAGAATAGGATGTCATGTGTTGTTTCACCTTTAGAAAACCTTTAATTCCTCTGTGAGAATATGAATTGGAAGTTTGATATCCTCATACATTCCCTAAGTAACAAGCTTGCCTACAATCAGTCTTTCTGTCTGTCTCCCTTCAAAAGCTAAGTATTTTATATGGAATTATTCACCTTCAAGGGAAGTGAGCATCCCCACAGAACATCCTGTTTATGTAGATTGAATCATTTTTTAAGCTGTTGGTGTGTTATATTGCCTGAGAAGAGGAGGAATCTGAACTATTTCCCCCATTTCTGAGGAAATGCTCTTAAGGAATTCTCCAGGGATGATGTCTGTAAGTGCCTCACCATTTACTTTGTTTTATTCCACTTTTAAGATACAAAGTCCAATTATTCTGGGATTTTTTTCTACCAGGAATATAAGTATGAAACCACAGATGCACACAGGGAAGGATGAAAGAATGAAGAAGTGGAAAGGAAGAAGAAGAAAGAAAGGTGGAAAAGAAAGAGGGGGGAAAAACAAGCCGAAAAAAGAAGGGGGAAAGGAGCAAACCATTAATACCAAATTCTTGCAGAGATGTTCCTGTCCTTTTAACACTACAATTTTATGTTTGTCCACAGTTTTCATTGGTAATATGTTGGAAGAGAGCTTTTCTGACCATCTTTCCTCACTCTCCACTCTGTCTCTATAAATAGTATCCATAAAGCTTTACCACTCAGAGGAAGGGAAATTTTAAACAGGGATTTCAGTTTTGCTCCATGCTTGGAGGGATATGGGGACATAATGCTTCAGGACAATGAAAACTGCCATAAGAGAATGATTCTTTATGCAGGACTGTTTCAGTTTATATTAACTACAGAAAAGACTCCTACATGAGGGAAGTATCCCTCCTGAAGACAGAATTCACAGAATACTGAAACATAAGATAAATTTAAGACGTTTAATATGTAACAATCTTAAACTGTAAAGTTTCACAGCTTGATAGCCAGAATACAGAATTGACCAGGTTGGAAAAGACCTTTGAGGTCATTGAGTCCAACCTATCATCCAACACCATCTAATCAACTAAACCATGGCACCAAGTGCTTCATCCAGTCTCTTCTTAAATACTTCCAGTGATGGAGACTCCACCACCTCCCTGGGCAGCACATTCCAATGGCCATTCTCTTCATGGGAAGAATTTCTTCCTAACATCCAGCCTAAAGCCTCCCCTGCACAGCTTGAGACTGTCCTCTTGTTCTGATGCTGGTTGCCTGGGAGAAGAGACTAACTCCCACCTGGCTACAACCTCCTTTAGGTAGTCATAGAGAGCAATAAGGTCTCCCTGAGCCTCCTCTTCTCCAGGCTAAGCAACCCCAGCTCCCTCAGCCGCTGTTCATAGGGCTTGTGCTCCAAACCCCTCACCCCTCATCTACAAAGCATGTATTAAATTTAGCCCAGATTTCTCTGATTTTGTATATTCCCTGTAAAATAATTGTTTGGGAATCTTTTTGCATAAATATTTCTCCTGCCATTCTTAGGCAGATAGCAGGAGTCATCTGTTCAAGACCACATTGCTTCTAAGTGTAATAACCTTAAACTTTATTTTAAGTGACACCTTTTCTTCTCAATGCACTGCTGCACTGCAAGGACTTGGCAGAAACCAGTGATTTTTCTTGAAGAGATGAGTTCCTCAGGCAATAGATAAGTGGGTATCAGGACCATGAATGTGCTTAATAAAAAAATCATTTTTCATTTCAACTGTGGAAGTCAATGAGAATATAATTTCTCTTCTTATTATTCATTTTTATATGGCTCTGGATTGTGAATGGTGCATGCTGCATAAGTGACACGACAGATTCCTGTGATATTAAACTGATTTTAATCTAATGAAGATTATAAACACAAACAAAAAGAGCTGTATGGCTACAGTGGTGAAAAGGCAATGCTGCAGATTCACTAACGTATGGATCATGTTGACTCTTTTTTGCTCTTACATATATTTATCAAGTAACATATGGAGAAATATTCATGTGGACTGATGCCCAGGAAAGACTTCATTGCTGGAAAGTGATAAAAGTCTCTGAGCTGGATCTAGGTTGTAGCTTAGGGCAGCTGGCATGAATGCACATTACAACATGTCTCCTAGATAGACTATGAGCTCACAGAATAGGACTTCAATTCACTTCTGGTCCTGGGGTGCCAGCTACTGGAAAATTTACAGATAATAAGCATTAGCTCACAGATTGTTCCCTTGTATACAAAGATGGTCTTATCAGCAGGGAAAACCTGCAATAATTGGGAAGTTTCATGGTGTAGAAAGTGAAGTATGAGAGTGGGAAGGGGATTTCCCTAGCAGTTGTCCAGAGTGAGCCAAAGGCCTTTTGCTTTGCACTGTTTTCAGCTGGGACACAGAATACTGGAACAGGCTCGCCCAAAGGGGTTGTGAAGTCTCTTCTTCTGGAGACACTCAAAACCCACCTGGATGTGCTCCTGTGTGACCTACTCTTGGTGACCCTGTGACCCTGCTCTGGCAGGGGTGTTGGACTAGACGAGGGCAGGTTTAGGCTGGATGTTAGGAAGAAGTTCTATACAGAGAGAGTGATTGCCCATTGGAATGGGCTACCATGGAAGTGCTGGAGTCACCTTCATTGGAGGTGTTCAGGAAGAGACTTGATGGGGTGCTGGGGTGCTTGTTGCATGGTTTAGTGTTTTAGGTGGTTGGATTGGTTGATGGTTGGATGCGATGATGTTGATGGTCCTCTTCAACCTGGTGTATTGTTTGTATTGCATTTGCTTTACTTTGCATTGCATTGCATTGTTGTATTGTATTGTATGTATTGTATCTTCCAACCCCAAACATTTTGTGATTCTGTGTCAGAGCTTAGTTTTCTTACAGGCATTTTTTGAACATATGAGGTTTTCTTCAACTGTTATTATGCTCACAGCTGTTAGGATGGACAGTGTTGGGGAAGGTCCTTCTCATACATGGCACTGCTGAAAACCTGATGTTTATCTATTTAACAACACTTCCCAGTTGCCAGAGTTATGCTCACATTGCAGTTAGCCCAGTAGTAAAATTTATAACTCTCCATTTGGACAGCATAATTCTTTCCCTATGCTAGGGAAAACTATATCCAGAGGAAAAGGCAAATTTCCTTTAAGATCAGTTGGTTGCTTTGTGAATGTTCAATGTTAGAACACTACGGTTTGCATTAGGGATATTTGTTGTGTCATTAAACCTCCACAGAGTCTTTGCAGGGAACATTTTCATTCTGGGTAAGGACATTTAGGGCTATGTTTGGAAAAAGTATTTACATTTCTTGCTTGAATCCAGTGAGTTTTCAAAGAAGTGAATGCTTTGCAAATAATAATAGTAAGAACCAAGGTACTTTGGGGCTTTTGAATGAGTGCTATCAGCTTCTCTGAGTTGTCAGCAGCTAAGTGTCTTCCAGAGCTCTTCCTGTGATCCTTTATCCAGTACTCCAATGGCAGATGTTTTAAGGTGCTCTTTTTGAAGGATGCAGACAGCCTCTGTGTCTGGCTGTTCTAAAGGAGAAAATGCATGGAAAGGATGAGGAAAGAGATTTTCTGGAACCAAGGAAAAGGAAAAAACATCTCAACCCCCAGATTGATTTCTGAGATGAAAAGGGAAGGACAAGCAGCACTAAATGCCAACATTTGGGGATTTTCTGATTTGAGTGAACTGGTTCCAACAGTTCCTAGAAGTGCTTGGCTATGCTGACATGGGTAGCACTTTAGCAGAGGTAGGTAGTCTAATCAGGACCACAGCTCCTCCTTGGATCCTCCTGAAATAGAATAGAACAGGAAGAGGCAGTGGTAAAATTCAGTTGCATTGGACACTTTCTGTGCTGCTCCAAAATTGACAGGAAGGAAGGGACTGCCGTGAAGGCCAATTGATGCTGGACATAGGTGGTGCAGGCTCCAGGACACAGAAACCCTCTGGTCTCTGTTTTAGAAAATGTTGAGAGGTGAAGCTACTGGTCTTGGTTGTCAACATTTCTTGCCAACTTTCCAAAAGCTGCTGAGGAGCTGGTGGCCAAGTTGTCAGAAATAAAGTAGCTGCCTGATGTCTGAGCTCACAAGATCAAGCTGTTTCTTCCTGGCATTTTGTTTTAAGCCAACCTTGGAGCTGATGAAGATAAAGCTATTAAATGTCACAGACAGTGTGCTTTTGTAGAATGTTTCAAGGAAATACTGCACACAAAGGCACAGTAAATAAAAATCTGCTAAGAACAAATGCACTCCAAAGAGTCTCTGGCCTAAGTCACTGTTCTGAAGGTGTCTCTGAACTTTGTACAGAAAACGACACAAAAAAGTGGAGAAAATCCTATGTATCTATAAGACAAATGTTCTGGGGCCAGGTTTGTGAAGGTGATCAGACAATGATTTAAGACAGCTAGATATCTAAAGAGGCTTTAAAGAACTATTAGTTGTGCCATGTTTATTTTACAAGGAGTTCAAGAATCTGGCCACTTAGGAAGTCTCAGTAGATGCCTTTTTGCATCTTAAGGGACCCTAGAAATTCTACTCCTGCACAGCCAGGGACACCATTCCATTCTGCTCTTGAATTTTTTCTGCTTTTATGATGAACTAAATGGTCTTTCTGAAGCTGAATCTGCTGTTCCATTAGGAGATGCAGAAATGCAATTCTCTTTTGTAAAGATATGCTTCACAGAAATTACAGCTGGGTCATTATGAACACCCAGGCATCACTCAACACCCAGGTTTGGGTATGGCTATGTCTAACCCTGATGAATTCACCTTTTTCATGAAAAGGCAAAACAAAGCAACAAAACCTTCAGGCTTCTTTCAGGCTAGAATTGCTCATGTGTCTTCCCCCCACAAGCAGATCTCACATGGAAAATAAGTGATGGCTTTACTTTGATCTTGTGTCTTGTCTGAAGCATTCTGAGGCAACCTCACAAAGTGACTGATGCATAAAGAGAATTTCTCTAAACAGTCATCATAGCTTCTTATTTTAGTATTAACCAGCTAGATTGAAATGGTACAGAATCATATTTGCAACCAGACATGATAAGCAATAATATCTGTAGTCTGTCATAGTAACCCTGTGGTCATTCTGTACCTTGTTGTAGCCATGCTGCCTACTTTGCCTTCCACATAGCAGCAACTCTCTGTGGTAGCAAACAAGCTCTGAAGCCTTTTTTTCACCCTGTAGAATAGAATTAACCAGGTTGGAAACAACTTCAAGATCATCGAGTCCAACCTATCACCCAACACCATCTAATCAATACCCATGGCAATAAGAGCCTCATCCAGTCTCTTCTTAAACACTTCCATGATGGTGACTCCACCACCTCCCTGGCAGCACATTCCAATGGCCAGTCACTCTTTCTGGGAAGAATTTCTTCCTAACATCCAGCCTAAACCTCCCCTGGTGCAGCTTGAGACTGTGTCCTCTTGTTCTGTGCTGGCTGCCTGGGAGAAGAAACCAGCCCCCACCTGGCTGCAGTGATTAGTTAAGTAAACTTGCTTCCTCCCTAGCCTGCTGTGCTAGTTTTAGGCTATGCCTCTAAATTTTTTCACAGATCTTGAACAGAAAGTGCTAACATGTAATAAATCACTGCTGGGTGTAAAATGGAAAATATTGTATTTCCAAACTCCTTTGGAGAGTTATCTACCTTAAATTAGTTTGGTTAATAATCTCTCTCTCCTGGCTTCCTGGGGTTGGGAGATACAACTTGCTTCTGCTTGATCTTGGCTGCATTGGAAGTTCTATACAGAGAGAGTGATTGCCCATTGGAATGGGCTGCCCGGGAGGTGGTGGAGTCACCATCACTGGAGGTGTTCAGGAGGAGACTTGATGGGGTGCTTGGTGCCATGATCTAGTTGTTTGGGTGGGTTTGATTGGTTGATAGGTTGGACACGACGATCTTGAAGGTCTCTTCCAACCTGGATTTATTGTATTGTATTGTATTGTATTGTATTGTATTGTATTGTTGTGACTGGTATTACCTTTCTGCTTCTGTCTCTTGTTCCTTTTGTACAGGGGATAAGGAGGAGGCAGGGAGGGCGAAGCTGGTAGCTTCCCTGGTCCTTGGCCAGGGGGTTCTTGTGCTGTTTCTTAATTGTAAATACCTGTAAATATTGTAACTCCTGTCTATTTTGTACACTTTCACTGCATCCCATTGTAGACTGTACTTTTGCTTGTAATACAGCTCCGTTTGCTTCTAACTGAGCTGGTCTGGCTAAGTTAATGTTGGGGGGAACTTCAGCCCACCACACCTGCCTGGATAGCCAAGTGGCAGAAGTATTCATACTTGTGTCCTGTTTGCTGTGATTGCTCCAGTCTTTCCTGCAGCATCAGTATTCGTCTTCAGGTTGCAGCTTTCTCCTGGAATCCCACAAAGATGCCTGCCCCGTGCAAAGTGTGTGTCTCAGGACTGGTGATTATTATTCAGTGTGACAGGGAAATGAATGATAAAATAAATGAGGAGAATAAATAGCAGAATTAATTTTAATTTCTTTTTTTTTCCCTTGATTGCTCTTGCTGTGTTTGAAGAAGCATGAAATTATGGTAGCTATCCTGTGTTAAAATTGCCAGGAATTTGTGTGTTCAATTGTAGAAGGGCTGATCTCACAAGACCAATACAAAGAAAGAAAGGAAGAAGGCAGGCAGTTCAGAAGCAGAAGTAAAACCATGGCCTTTTTCTACAGCATTTTGTTTCTAATTCATGTCAAATAGTCTTCTGGCAGCATGATGCCAGTAATGTTTATAACATATAAGACTTTCATACTGATAAGTTCTGCTCATTAAGTTCCTTGTTTTGCCTGAGTGAATCCTACAACATTCACAGTCTTAGAGGCATGGCAGGAACGGAGGTTATATCTATCACTCTGTATAATCAGACACTCAGAAGCTTGCATGGGGATTGGTCTCTTCTCCCAGGCAACCAGCACCAGAACAAGAGGACACAGTCTCAAGCTGTGCCAGGGGAAGTTTAGGCTGGAGGTGAGGAGAAAGTTCTTCCCAGAAAGAGTAATTGGCCATTGGAATGTGCTGCCCAGGGAGGTGGTGGAGTTATCATCCCTGGAGGTGTTCAAGAGAGGATTGGACGTGGCACTTGGTGCCATGGTTTAGTTAGTCCTGAGGTGTTGGGTGATAGGTTGGACTTGATGATCTCTGAGGTCTTTTCCAACCTTATTGATTCTGTGATTTATGTGCATTTGTCATATCTTTTCTCTAAAGACATACTGAATCACACAGGATCAGATCATGAAGTTTCTAATCCTCATCTTATATGGTGAACATTTGCAAGTACTCCTGCTGATCAGACTGGTCTATGAGCTGATCAACAGATGAATGTGTTGCTTTATCTAGTCAACAGGGTGGTAATGTATGCATGCATGTGGCCTTCAGATATTGTGTTCCCTTGAGTGTGCTGGTCTGAGAATTGACTCTGAGAAAGCAACGTTGTTCTTGAGCAGCTCTCACACACATAAATCAGTGCTCACTTTATTTATTTTCTTATGTTCTGTTTGATAACATGTAATACAGTGGTTTTATTTTCCTTTTCTCTTGAAAGCAGTGACAACAGTTTCTAAAAGCGAACTGAGGGCACCATTTTTTCCCACATTAGATGGTGAGTGGATAATTGGCCAAACCTCCCTGGCCTCAAATTCCATCTAATTAATTAATTCTAAATGCCATGGATCATGCCATTGTTAATCTCATGAGCTACCTAGAAGCCAGTATGTGCTTAGTGTACAATGCAATATCAGTCCAACAGACCTTCCTTGGTCCTGCTGTAGTCTATGAGTATCAGTATCAGTCAGGTTGGAAGGGACCACAAGGATTATCTAGTTCCACCCCCCCAGGGACACCCCACACTAGATCAGGCTGGCCAGAGCCTCATCCAGCCTGGGCTTAAACCCTCCAGGGATAGGGCCTCAACCACCTCCCTGGACAACCCATTCCAGGGCTTCACCACTCTCATGGGGAAGACTTCCTCCTCACCTCCAGCCTGAATCTCCCCACCTCCAGCTTCATTCCATTTCCCCTAGTCCTATCACTACCAGAGTAATACAGCTCCAGTAATTGTCTCTAT
Organism: Colaptes auratus; assembly: GCA_015227895.2. Taxonomy (NCBI): domain Eukaryota; kingdom Metazoa; phylum Chordata; class Aves; order Piciformes; family Picidae; genus Colaptes; species Colaptes auratus. Next base: position 31,279,145 of record CM037631.1, read on the forward strand.
CATTCTTTCCTCATGCTTGTATGTAACATTCATGTACTTGAAAGAAATGTGCTCACACTGAGAAATAGTAATTACCAAATGCAGCTTAAAGATAGAAAAACATAGATTGGAAAAAAATGGTATCTTGTATTCCTGGTTAGAAACCAACATGTAAACTTTTGTCCTGGTTTGAGGCCAGGCAGATCCTCTCTGCCCCAAGAAAGGGAAAAAGAAAGACACACAATGGATTGCAGAAGGGATGGAAAGTTTAAATAGAAAAGCAGCAATGTTTTTACAGAAGCTACAAGAATAGTGACAAAGAGTCCCAAAGCACACAGAGTCCCCTACAGCACACCCAAAAGCCTCCCAACACTTTCCTTCTCCCCACCTGAGACAAAACCAATACCCAAAACACCCAGGGCACTTTCTTCCCCCCCACCCCCCAGCTAGGTTAGCCCCTGGCTGGCCAGGTCTGAGACTGCTTCCCCCCTCCCCACACCCCCTTCTCCTCCTGGCATTGAGCCTGGCTTTGAGATTATTCCCCCAGCATTACCTGATAGGGAGCATCTCCCACAGGAGCAAAGAGGAAGAAAAGAGGAAGAGAATGACTTTGCAGATGGATTTATAGGGTGCGGATATTATGGTATGAAATACACAGCTTCCTGTGTCCACCTACTGGGTTGGACCCTCTGCACACTGGAGGTGTAGCTTATGTGGCAGGAACAGGAGGCACCCAGCCTAAACTGCCAGAACTTTATAGCTTATCCACCTGCCTTGATTTAATAAAACACCGTAAGTCTCAACAGCTCAGCTGCATTGTTTAGCAACAACATGCCCATCAAATTGTAAGACAAACACAGCTTGTATTTCCTATACAGAAATTTGCAATTTAAAAAGAGACTTCTAAATGCTTATGCAGAAATGAATTTGTATCTGGAGCTGAACTTTGTCACTGTGCAACGGTTGATAGCGTTACAGAGGCTTCTGTGGAAGCAGTATCATGCCCTAACAACTTTATTTGACTATTTCTATCACTGGTGCATGGGTATCTGCATTGCTCTCAACTGCCATCTTATGTCCCAGGCCTTTGAACTTTTAACCCTTAAATGTTTATTGACAGGCTTTGTTTGTTGAAACTGCAGTAGGCATGTGGTTACGGGGATGTGGGTAACGGCATCCACTAGTTTTGATCGTGGCAGGGGAGGAAAGAGATGAGTTGAGAAGGACACTGAGACACTTGAACAGTCCAGAGAAGGGCAACAAGTCTGGGAGAGGTGTCCAGCACAAGCCCTATGAGGAGAGGCTGAGGGAGCTGGGGTTGTTTAGCCTGGAGACAGGGAGGCTCAGGGGAGACCTTCTTGCTGTCTACAACTCCCTGAAGGGAGGTTGTAGCCAGGAGGGGGTTGGTCTCTTCTCCCAGCAACCACACCAGAACAAGAGGACACAGTCTCAAGCTGCGCCAGGGGATGCTTAGGTTGGAGGTGAGGAGAAAGTTCTTCCCAGAAAGAGTGATTGGCCATTGGAATGTGCTGCCCAGGGAGGTGGTGGAGTCACTGTCCCTGGAGGTGTTCAATAAAGGATTGGATGCGGCACTTGAAGCTGTGGTTTAGTAGTCCTGAGGTTCTGGGTGATAGGTTGGTCTTGATACTCTCTGAGGTCTTTTCCAACCTTATTGATTCCGTGAGTCTATGTTTCTGTGTAATTCCATTCAGTTTGCCCATTTGTTGTAAAAATAGTAAAACTTGTCTGTGAAGGTCCAGGCTCTGTGTTTCTTCTTCTAGCAGCGAATGCGTATGCGCTGCTTATATTTAAAGGTATGGTTCTCTCGTTTTTCTGGCAGTGACAACTGATTTTAGCAAACAAGAAAACATTGTGGATTTGTATCATCAGAAAACTGAAGAAACATTTCCTTTTTGACAATGATTTGCAAGCAGCAGCTCTTCCAGGGCAATATTTAGATACTTACTGCAGAAGACATTTTAGCAGTGACTAGGCATAAACTTCTAAAGAAAGGTAGCTGTGTAAAATTGTGATTCCTGAGCCTGAGAGGTCTGTCCTGAATTCCCCAGTAGTTGAATGCATGTGTTTACTATTACTTTGTCCCATGTTTGTTTAATCATATCAGTTAATATTGCATTGCAAGACCACTCCAGGTTAATTTTATTTGGATTTTGCTATAGTTCATTTTTGCACATGTTCTATTATAATGAGCCTCCAGTACTTTGTCATATATATTGCATCATGTAATTATTTATTTTGTTTTTCTCTTGCCTGTTTCCATGCATGTTCAGCATGTATCTGCAAATTCCAGCCTTTTACTGGAGCAATAAAGGAAGTTGTGCTGTGCATTATTCTGAATGCTTTTTTAAAAAGACATAGATAACTTCACCCCTAGTCCTCTCAATGGCTTCCAGCTGCAGCCCTCACGACCTGCTAACTTCTTTTGTTCCTCTGGTTGTAGTCGCCCAACTGTCCTCACTTGCATCTCCTTTCTCTCAGACCTCATCTCTTGATCCTTCTGTGTCTTAGTCAGATTTGTCACCCAGATTATCTAGAAAGACACCAAGAATCATGAATCATAGGATCAATAAGGTTGGAAAAGACCTCAGAGATCATCAAGTCCAACCTGTAACCCAACATCTCATGCCTAACTAAGCATGGCACCAAGTGCCACGTCCAATCCCTCTTGACCACCTCCAGGGACGTGACTCCACCACCTCCCCTGGCAGCACATTCTAATGGCCAATAACTCCTTCTGTGAAGAACTTTCTCTTCATCTCAAGCCTAAACTTCCCCTGAAACCAGCAGACACAGCTGCCTGAAGGTCAAGGTACGTACTGGCCCATAGGAACTGCCACTTAAAAGACAGCTTCGATGCTCTGTTTATAAATATGGCTTTGAATGTGCTAGTCATGTGCAATGGCCAGTAACAATAAAAGCAGTGACAGGAGATGGAATATACACTCAAGACAATAGTGTTCATAGAATCATAGAATCAGTAAGATTGGAAAATACCTCAGAGATCATCAAGACCAACCTATCACCCAACACCTCAGGACTAACTAAACCATGGCTTCAAGTGCCACATCCAATCCCCTCTTGAACACCTCCAGGGATGGTGACTCCATCACCTCCCTGGGCAGCACATTCCAATGGCCAATAACTCTTTCTGTGTTCTTCAATGCTAACTCCTCCACCCTCTCAGAAGTAAGTTTGTGTGGACTCAGTCTCATTAAGTTCTGAACTCCTGCATGCCTCCACAGGAATGTCAAAAGCATGTTTTGGATAGAAATTTTCTTGATGAGCTCCTAGCTCAATCAGAGCTGTTTTTTTCACAGTGAAAGCAGATGCAGACTGTCATCTGTCATGGCAAGTTACTACTATCCCGGCCGCAGCGGTTCAAGCAGTTGCTTGCAACTTGGCTCTCGCAGATCTCTTGGGCCAGCCTGCTTTCCACAGCAAGTAGAAACTATCTCATCAGGGACTCATCTGAGCTGTCACAGCCATCAGCAATCCGGCATTCTCATGCAGGAGCAATTGTGTGATGCTGTTCAACATAGGAAGTGGCACTTTGGCACACTCTTGCTAGACACTCCATCTCAGGCTCAAATATCTATTAAATATCTGAATTCTCAGGACTGTGTAGCACTGAACCAGTCCCTGGCAAACTGTTTTCAATACTGTGACAGATGGGGGAAAAAATAGGCAATGAGGTTTCTCAGACTGCAAAAGCAAAAAAAACCCACTCCCATTCTCTACAAAGAAACCAAAATCTATCACAGAATTTATCTCCCCAGTACAGGCTTTTGTCTGAAAATTCAGAACAATCACAGACCCAAAGGCCACATCTACAAGGCTAACGCTGAGGGAACATGGCCACGTTGGCCAATGGCCTAAGGCATGACACTGATTTATATCCAGTGATGCTCTCATCCAGAGTGCCTTAGCTTTTATGTGCTAACCTCATCGAGAGGATGACGTAAGACTGAACTGTCTGAGTCTGTCAGTATCTCTTTTGTAGTTGCTGTACAAGGTTACAGTAAACTGGAATATTAGATCTATCAGAAACCAGAGTTTTCACTTAATTTTAAACTTTCTCCAATAACTGCTGAACTTCTTCCACTGAAAATCTTGTAATTTTGAAATTAGGGTGGTGGAACATTGGAACACTTTGCCCATGGAGGTGGGGAGGCCCATCCCTGAAGACATTCACAGTTAGGCTTGATGGGGTCTGAGCAACCTGATCTAGTTGGAGATATCTCTGCTTTCTGCAGAGGGGTTGGACTAGATCACCTTTGAAAGGTCTTTCCACTCAGTGTAGTCCATATTCTCTACTCCATGAGGAAATCCTCAACCATCCTAAGATTATCCTTATTTTAATGGTCATATTCACAAATAATTTTTCCCTGACTGGATATTTAATTGGAGGGATTTTTAATTTTATTTAGTACAGTCATAGCCTTCACCACTTTAAAGGCTGTGGCTAAAATGTGCAGCTCGGGAGCTGCCTGCAACAAGGAATTGTGGGCAAGATACAATACAATACATACAATACAATACAATACAACAGGTTGGAAGAGACTTCAAGATCATCACGTGCAACCCATCAACCAATCCAACCCACCTAAACTACAACACAGTACCATCGTACAATACAGTACAAAAAGTACATACAGTACATACAGTAAATACACCCACCTAAACAACTAAAAAACTAACCGTGGCACCAGCACCCCATCAGCCTTCTTCTTGAACACCTCCAATGAGGTGACTCACACTTCACAGCAGCTGATTCCAGTGGGCAATCACTCTCTCAGTATAGAATTCTTCCTAACTTCCATCTAAACTGCCCTGGCGCAGCCTGAGACTGTGTCCTCTTGAAATCAGCTTCAGTCTTTAGAGACCAAGCAGGTTGTAATGATTGTTGGGGGAGATGGTACAGATCACAGCTTGGAGAGTAATTGCATTATCAGGCAAGGAAAAAGCCACAACTGTATTAGAGAGAGACAAGAAATCACAGGATCACAGGATGTTAGTGGCTGGATGGGACCTATGAAGGGGTAATCTGGGTAATGATTTGGATTCGTGAAGAGAGCTTATCTGAAGCTTATCTGAAACAGAAACAGAAACACAGAATTTTTTTCTCTGTGTTGAAATGGGATGATGCTGAGGCACATGAAAGGAAATGTTACTAAGAGGTGTGAGAAAGAAAGACAGAAGGAGCCTGAACTGGCGAGTGTTACAGGGCTATCAGCAGAAAGATGAAAATTAAGACCAATGAGAGAGTTAAGGTTACCGAGGCTGGGGTTAGATCATCCCAGCAAACTCATCAGCATATCCTGCTGGGATCTGCTTCTCTCTTTCCTAATCCATGTAAAAAGCTCTTCACTGTTGCTCACATTGAGAAAATAAAAGTCTGCCTGAAGGGATTCAGGTCATGCAAGATCCAGCTGTTGGAAGAATCATCAACATTTATGTTCTTCAAATCTCTGCAAGATTCATATCTGTGCATATGTGGCCACATATGACATGGTGTTCTGAAATACAAGTGAGCTTTGTGATATTTATGTGTAGTACAGGGTGACTGTTTTCTTGATGCTAGCTGTGGAAGAAGAAGGTTTAAAAATAGATCTATTCTTTTTTTGTTTTAATGACTCTATATCACTCATTTTAATGACATTTTACTATGACTCATTTTAATGAAAATATTCTGGTTTAATCTGGTAAGTACCTAGCAATGGTATGATGGTGTTGTTGGGCTTAACTGAACAGAATTAACAGCTTCAGAGTACTTGGCAAGTGTGAGAGAACCTAAAGTTAGCAGTACCCCAGCTGACTGTTTTTATTGGAAGACCCTATGAGAGGAAGATCCAGCAGACTGAGAAGAGATCCTAGAATGTAAAGGGCATGTTACTTTCTTTAAAAACAAGAGCAGGAAAAAGTGTGTGTGTGGGAGGACAAGAGTCATACTTGCAAAGAACATAGTGCTTGTGTCCCTTCTCATGGTTTGCATCATCTGGCTGCTTTCCCTCACAGGATGCTGATTTCCACAGTTTCCAGTCGTCACATCCTCACCTTGCTTACAATATTGATGTGAAATGAGACAAGGGAGCAGGACAACCACTTTCTCAGCTGAAAAACTTAACAACTAGATTAGAAATCAGGGATCTGTTGCGTCTGGCATGATCAGTCCCCAAATCTTTCATTGGACACAGTCTCAGGCTGTGCCAGGGCAGGTTTAGACTGGATGTTAGGAAGAAGTTCTATACCGAGAGAGTGATTGCCCCCTGGAATCAGCTGCCCGGGAGGTGGTTGAGTCACCTTCATTGGAGGTCTTCAAGAAAAGGCTTGATGGGGTGCTTGTTGCCAGGGTTTAGTTTTTTTAGTTGGTTAGGTGGGTTGTATTGTCGTGTTGTATTGTATTGTATTGTAATGTATTTATGTGGGTTGGATTGGTTGATAGGTTGGACACAATGATCTTGAAGGTCTCTTCCAACCTGGTGTATTGTATTGTATTGTATTGCTGCATGCAGGAAGGACTCTAACAGGACAGACACCACAGTGACTGAGGTGTTCTCCTTCATGCTGAGGTTTGTGTTCACAGAATGACAAAATGACAGAATCACAGAAACATTCAGGTTGGAAAAGACCCTCAGGATCACCAAGTCCAACTGATAACCCTACTCTGCAAGTTTCTCTCCTAATCCATATGCCTAAGCACCACATCCAAACAACCTTTAAACACATCCAAGGTTGGTGACTCAACTACCACCCTGGGCAGCCCATTCCAACGCCTGACCATTCTTTCCATCACATTTTTTCCCCTAATGTCCACTGTTTCTGAACTGTTCAGACTGACAGGATTTGGAATCTTGCAATCTCATTTCTGAGACCAGTGGTTCCCCCAGCATTTTACAATTGCTTGAAAAGAGTAAAAAGAATGAATATCGTCTGATCATGCCCACATATTAACTTCTAAAGAGACTTAGAACACAAGATGTCTAGTTTCTGATTTAGGTGAGCTGAAGTGCTTAGGTGGTCAGCTCATGAAACTTAACAAGCTTTTAGGGGTACCTAAGGATTCAACTTCATGTTCCTACAGAGAGTTTTTTCTTCTGAGATGTCTCAGCAATATAGTTGTGGCTTTCCTGCATTTTTTTTCCTGAGTGTCTAAATTTTGCTTAAGGCTTTTCTATGCTTCTTAGGATCTGCTCCATAAGCTTTAGATACGCAGAAGAGTTTAGAAGGAGCACCTGTATAAGAAAATGTTCAATCAGAACGGTCCATGTAATGTATTGCAATCACAATGGGTTTCTTTGTTCAACAGCCAGCCTGAACAACCATTTTCACAGGGCAAAAACCTCACTTAATGGCATCACCTCAGGCTTGATCTCACAAACCAGCACTGCAGGAGAGGTATGTTTCAGTGCTGGACCACTAAATCATCTTATGAGAAACAGCCATGGATAAACACTTATATCTGATAACAACTGATACCAAACCCAAGTTAATAGAAAGCTGAAGCTTTGACATAGTGTTTCATAGTTTCATAGTTTCATAGTTTCAGTTAGGAAAGGACCACAAGGATCATCTAGTTCCAAACCCCCTGCCATGGGCAGGGACACCCCACACTAGATCAGGCTGGACAGAGCCTCATCCAGCCTGGGCTTAAACACCTCAAGGGACAGGCCTCACCACTCCCTGGACAACCCATTCCAGGGCCTCACCACCCTCATGGTGAAGAACTTCCTCCTCACATCTAGCCTGAATCTCCCCACCTCCAGCTTCATTCCATTCCCCCTAGTCCTATCACTCCCAGAGAGCCTGAAAGTCCCTCTCCAGCCTTCTTGTAGGCCCCCTTCAGATACTGGAAGGCCACAATGAGGTCACCTCGGAGCTTCTCTTCTCCAAACTGAACAGCCCCAACTCCTTCAGTCTGTCCTCACAGGAGAGGTGCTCCAGCCCTCTGCTCATCCTCGTGGCCCTTCTCTGGACACCTTCCAGCACCTCCAGATCCCTCTTGTCATAGGGGCTCCAGAACTGAGGCAGTACTGCAGGTGGGGTCTCACCAGAGCTGAGTAAGGGGAGAATCACCTCCCTTGACCTGCTGGCCACACTTCTCCTGATGCAGCCCAGGATCTGATTGGCTTTCTGGGCTGCAAGTGCACATTGAGAGCTCCTGGTGAGCTTCTCGTCCACCAGCACCCCCAAGTCTCTCTCCTCATGGCTGCTCCCCCCACCAGTCCCTGCCCAGCCTGTATTTGTGCCTGGATTGCCTCGCCCAGATGCTAAGATGTTAAGAAGGCTGTGGTGTTTCCTCATGGGGGACAACAGAGTCTCAACAGCTCTTGGTGACTGCAAAATGTCCCTGGTCCATTCCACATAAAGACAGGTGCCAGGAGTACATTCCAGCTCTGTAGAAATACTTTGACTGCTTTAAATATATTCCACTGATAACTCAGTGCAAGTAGTATTCTCTTCTTTTATTTTTATACAATTTCTTGTCCTCTGCTACTAAATATGTAAGAGCCTTTATGGGGAGTTCTGCATTCCTCTGCAGAGATACAGATATGCCAGTGGCTTATTTATTAACTCCTGCAATACGGACTATTTTGGTGACCACAAAAAAGTCCCTCTGAGGTCATTGGACCAGATCTATAATGTCTAAATCCGAAGAAGTAGAAGATGTAATACATTCTGGGAAGCTGCAGGATTAAAACCCCCACAGAAATGAAAAATTCCCATTATTTAGCTTAAGGAAAAAAAAAATAGCAATGTATAATAGTGAGTATATGTAGTTGTCTGTTACATGCCAAATGCTAGCACTGTGTCCAGTTCTGGGCCCCTCAGTTTAAGGAAGATATTGAGACACTTGAACATGTCCAGAGAAGGGCAACAAGCTGGGGAGAGGTCTCAAGCACAAGCCCTATGAGGAGAGGCTGAGGGAGCTGGGGTTGCTTAGCCTGGAGAAGGGAAGCTCAGGGGAGACCTTCTTGCTCTCTACACTACCTGAAAGGAGGTTGTAGCCAGGTGGGGTTGGTCTCTTCTCCCAGGCAACCAGCACCAGAACAAGAGGACACAGTCTCAAGCTGCACCATGGGGAAGTTTAAGCTGGAGGTGAGGAGAAAGTTCTTCCCAGCAAGAGTAATTGACCATTGGAATGTGCTGCCCAGGGAGTGGTGGGGTCATCATCACTGGAAGTGTTCAAGAGGGATGGGACATGGCACAACACACAGGTGTTGTGTGATAGGTTGGACTTGATGATCTCTGAGGTGTTTTCCAACCTTATTGATTCTATGATTCTTAAGTATGTTCTGCCAGAAACTAATGCTTCTTTTATCAACACTTTCTACTTAGTAGCTGACTCTTAGTTCCTGTAGGAATAATTAGGATCACTGAGGAGAGTTTTCCATGTTTTCAGATTCCTGTGAATAATATGGTGATGTGATTTCCTGACTAGATGTAACCCAGAGCACTGTTTCATGCATCGGAGAGTAGCTGGTATTGATCAAATGGAATTTAATAAGTTTACATTTATTAAATTTATTTCCTACAAGGCTCAACCCACCTTCTGTGTTGTAGCAGTTACTTAACTCTCTCTTCTCCCAGGCAACCAGCACCAGAACAAGAGGACACAGTCTCAAGCTGCGCCAGGGGGTTAAGGCTGGATGTTAGGAAGAAGTTCTTCCCAGAAAGAGAGATTGGCCATTGGGATGTGCTGCCCAGGGTGGTGGAGTCACCATCACTGGAGGTGTTTAGGAGGAGACTGGATGGGGTGCTTGGTGCCATGGTTTGTTGATTAGATGGTTTTGGGTGATAGGTTGGACTTGATGATGTGAAGGTCCTTTCCAACCTGGTTAATCTATTCTATTCTATCTATTCTATTCTATTCTATTCTATCTATTCTATTCTATTCTATTCTATTCTATTCTATTCTATTCTAGTCTAATCCAGTCTAATCCAGTCTAGTCCAGTCTAGTCCAGTCTAGTCCAGTCTAAGTCTCCTGTAGACCTTCAGAATTCAGGTTGTAGGGCTGGTCAGCCATTCACACTGAATAATGGTTACAGTCATAGCAGCAGCATTTATCTACCCCTTCTTTTCAGAAGTTTTTAAGTAAACATCACTCCATGTGTCCAGGTCAAGCGATTCTCTGTTGGAATTCCCTGCAGGGCTCTTTCCTGACCATAAAACATCAGGCAGAGAGGACAGATCTTTTATATTAGATTGTGTTGTCTATACAAGGCAATAACCTTGGCCTATGATACAGTCCCCGAGGAGAGGAGCAACCATTTCTTTTATTATTATTATGCATTAAATGGGCTGTTAATTTTCCACCCTATTTAAAATGCCTATGTTTTATAGCAATTATCTTTTACTTCTCACCTTTGCATTTAAATGTGTCTTGGTATCAGTTCCAAGCTAATATTAAGAAGCTGTTTCAGACTCTTTACATTGTTAATAACCCTTATATTTTTGCTGCAGTTTTTCTTGACAAGTCTCTTGCTGTGGACTCCATTCAGGCTCAAATGCCTCAAGCTTCTCTGTAATACAAAGGGCTGATTTTGCACAGGAAGGGCTGTATTGGTGTAGTGGAGTCAGCCTGACACATGTATATATCTGAGCTGGAATCCATGCCTGTGTGGATTTATGATTAGCCTGACACCTTTGTTCCAAAAACTCCTCAGTAGAAAACTAGTCTTGTGGTACAGATGCATGCATCTCTTCCATCATTCACCTATTACAACTCTGTAAAGCTTCTAGAGCCATGGGAGCTCTGCCAGCTCATGGGTGTAAGGCAATGGCTCTTTAACAATGCAGTTACGAGAACAGATGCTTTTGACAGGACTTGAGAAATAATTTATTTGAGATATTTATTCATTTCAGCAGTCTTAAAATTCATTTATCTCTTTCTCCTGTAGGTAGAAGCAAAAAACAGATACCTGTCAAGCAAATTCAGCTACAATAAATGCCTTAGAAACGTCTCTAGCACAATCCGAGCTATATTTGCTCCATATTTGGGCTATTTCACGTTAATGGCAGACATTGTTTTCAGAAGTCCAGGAGTTACTGGAGCAAATCACCTACACATCTCTTTTCTAAAGGTTGTCCAGTTCCACTTTGCACTATCTGAAATTGCAGTACTTCCTGATCATGCTGATCTGAGAAGATCTTGCAGATCTTGCTGATCTGAGAAGGGCAAAAAAGCTGGGGAGGGGTTTGGAGCACAAGCTCTTTGAGGAGAGGCTGAGGGAGCTGGAGTTGTTAGCCTGGAGAAGAGGAGGCTCAGGACAGCCTTTTTGCTGTCTATAGCTACGTGAAGGGAGGTTGTAGCCAGGTGGGGGTTGGTCTCTTCTCCCAGCAACCAGCACCCAAACAAGAGGACACAGTCTCAAGCTGCACCAGGGAGGTTTAGACTGGTTAGTCTATACAGAGAGAGTGAATGCCCATTGGAATGTGCTGCCCGTGGAGGTGGTGGCCATTGGCAAGAAGAGGCTTGATGGTGCTTGTGCCACATGTTGTTTAGTTGTTAGGTGGTTTGTAGTATTGTAGTGTATGTATTGTATTGTATTGTATTTAGTGCTGGATTGTTGAAGTTGGATGCGAATCTTGAGGTCTCTTCCAACCTGCATTGTTTGTATTGTATTGTATGTATTGTATTGACTTATGCCATGTTTATTTGATTAGATGGTGTTGGGTGATAGGTTGGACTCCATGATCTCAAAGGTCTTTTCCACCTGGTTAATTCTGTATTCTGTATCTCTTGGGTTGCCTCCTTTAACCAGCATCACAGTGACTTCATCTGGATTAAAGTTTCAGTGATGGTTACCCAGAACACTGCACCCAAACCCTAGACAACATCACATGGACTGCCTGTTAAATGGTGTAGAGTATGAGATGCATATCATCTGCTGGAAACAGAAGATGGAGCATCCCAAACCATTTTGCTTCCCTCCTGGAAGACTCAGTGATATTTAGGCAAACACATGTGAATAAGTGGGTGAAGATCCCATACCATAATCCCCAAGAGTGAGAAAGAGTAAAGAACCTTTACGTGTCTGGACTATATCTTTGCTGTCACAGCATGGAGAGCTTCCATTTATCAGGCCACTTCCTTTACCAGGGCACATGCATCATCTCACCTTCTTTCTTCCTGTGAGTTTGAAGCTCAGATTTATTTTAATCACACTGCACCACCCACATTTCTGCAGAAAATGCCTCTTCAAAAACTGAGCCCAGAAAATCTAACTGAGCAAATGAGATACAATTAGGCAGCCTGCTGCTATAATATTTGGCAGCATTGTCACAGAAGAGAGGATGTATGATGGGGAATGTATCTAGAAGGACAGTGTATTGTACAGAAGTAAATGCATTATTCACCTCAACATAATGATTCCTAGCAACAGCCATTCCTTCATCACCAAGCTGTCCTTCATCACTGACAACAAATGAGAAGGCCTTGGATTTATGTCATGTCTTAAAGAAGCTGCCATGTGTCTTTTAATGACCATGTGTCTTTTAATGACCCCACCTGGAGTGCTGCCTCCAGTTCTGGAGCCCTATTACAAGAGATCTGGAGGTGCTGGAGGTGTCCAGAGAAGGGCCACGAGGATGATCAGAGGGCTGGAGCACCTCTCCTATGAGGGCAGACTGAAGAGTTGGGGCTGTTCAGCCTGGAGAAGAGAAGGCTCTGAGGTGACCTCATTGTGGCCTTCCAGTATCTGAAGGGGGCCTACAAGAAGGCTGGGGAGGGACTTCTCAGGCTCTCAGGGAGTGATAGGACTAGGGGGAATGGAATGAAGCTGGAGGTGGGAGATTCAGGCTGGAGGTGAGGAGGAAGTTCTTCCCCATGAGAGTGGTGAAGCCCTGGAATGGGTTGTCGAGGTAGGTGGTTGTGGCCCCATCCCTGGAGGTGTTTAAGCCCAGGCTGGATGAGGCTCTGGCCAGCCTGATCTAGTGTGGGGTGTCCCTGCCCATGGCAGGGGGTTGGAACTAGCTGATCCTTGTGGTCCCTTCCAACCCTACTGAAACTATGAAACTATGAAACAGCAGAACTTGTTTTGATGTCTCAAGCTGATGACCACTCTATACATGACTAATGTGCTTTGCAAATAGCACTTTGGCCACGAAGCCATCTAGAAATCATAGAAAATTTGGCAAAAGAGTTCTGGGGAGAATGGATGAAAGAATGAATCTGACAAAAATTTAGGAGCAGATATTGCATCTTCCCATGAGCGTCTGGATTTGTCTTTCACGTTTCTGAAGGCTAGTGAGAAACAAATGAGGAAGGGTAAAGATGTTTATAAGCTTGTAGACATAGAAGTCCATGAGAGCAAATTGATTCACACTGGCTTATAAATTTTTGTGCTTTCATACGTAAATTAAAAACCAAGCCTCTGAGCATGCTCATTAGTTTGTGCACCCCTTGTTCTGTAATGTTCACTCATCGATCTGTCACATCAAAAAAATGGATTAGACTTGGCCAGATGGTTTGCAAAGATTATCTTTGAGTATTAGGTGTCAGAAAGAAAAAAAAAAAAAAGGAATAAATTTGTTGAATGTTTCCCGTAGCCCATGTTCAAAATCATTGAATTCAATCCTAGTCACTTGTCTCAGCTGACTTGAGTAATGCTGCTTCCTGAACTGAGTCTAGAAAAGGTCTCCTTTTTAGCTACTCATCTTCACTGTCAGCATGCACAGGAACAATTGTTGTTACTGTCAGAACTGACATGAAATATCGACCGCAATCCTGGATTAACTTCTCTTTGGATGTCTGCAATCTGCTTTCACAAACAATGATCCAGACTCCTTTCAATTTCTCCAGGCTTAGTTCTTGGGTTTTTGCTTGTTTGTTTTGTTTTGGGTAGTTTGATTATTTTTGTTTGCTTGTTTGCTTCGTTATTGATTTTGTTCTTTATGTTTAGTTTGGTTTTAGTTGTACAGTATTTAGGCTGTACAGTATTCAGATTCCTCTTTGAGCCTTGAAGAATGAGAGGAGAGGAGCTATGACATTTCTCTGGTACACTGAGGATAGTGCAATGTTCTGAGAGACTGTGAGCAGAAGGAAGTTGTGGAAGCAGAATCTATGCTTTGTTCAATTAAGCATTAATGTCATCCTTCCTTGCAGTGAATTTCTCACTGATGGGCTCATATATTAGTTTTACTGCATTTGAGTAAGGGCAGGAATGCTTCTGAATCCTGACATCCTGCAGATGTAAAGAAAACCCATGTATCCTGCCTGAAGAGTCACTGTATGTTGTAAGAGATAACAAACCTTATTTCCTTTGCTAAGCTTGCTCTTGAAACCAGCTATGCATAAGTGTGCTTCAGCAACGTGTCAAATGAATCCTCACCTTTTGTTGGTGTGAGACCTGGTATACAATACAATAAATCCAGGTTGGAAGAGACCTTCAAGATCATCATGTCCAACCTATCAACCAATCCAACCCACCTAAACAACTAAACCATGGCACCAAGCACCCCATCAAGTCTCCTCCTGAATACCTCCAATGATGGTGACTCCACCACCTCCCTGGGCAGACCATTCCAATGGGCAATGAATGCAGCTTTCTTCCATGTCCCCTCTAGCTAGGGCTTGGACACTGGCAATCCAAATGTGGTAGAATAGAAAAGAAGATAGAATAGAATTAACCAGGTTGGAAAAGACCTTCGAGATCATCGAGTCCAACATATCATCCAACACCATCTAATCTACTAAACCATGGCACTAAGTGCCTCATCCAGGCTCCTCCTAAACACTTCCAGTGATGGTGACTCTACCACCTCCCTGGGCAGCACATTCCAATGGCCAATCACTCTTTCTGTGAAGAGCTTTCTCCTCACCTCCAGCCTAAACTTCCCCTGGTGCAGCTTGAGACTGTGTCCTCTTTTGTTCTGGTGCTGGTTGCCTGGGAGAAGACACCAACCCCCACCTGGCTACAACCTCCCTTCAGGGTGTTGTAGACAGCAATAAGGCCTCCTCTGAGCCCCCTCTTCTCCAGGCTAGGCAACCCCAGCTCCCTCAGCCTCTCCTCATAGGGTTTGTGAGGAGGTTTGTGTAGAAGGTAGCAAAAGATGGTGCATTCCCTGGGATGGAGGCAGCATGACAAGACATACTTTTGCACAAGAAAATGCTGCCAGAATGTCCACTTGTTTAAGATTTTCTGATGATACCTCAAGCAATCAACTCACCTATTGAGGTGATAACTGTGTCCTCGAATCCATACACTGCTAGGCCAGAGAATAATTTCTTTTTTTAAGCGCAAATCATATCTGAGCATGATTTTCAAGTTCTTTCTTTTTAGACTAGACTAGACTGGACTAGACTAGAATAAACCAGTTTGGAAAATACCTTGAGATCATTGAGTCCAACGTATCATCCAACACCATCTAATCAACTAAAGCATGCCACAAGCACCTCATCCAGTCTCTTCCTAAACACCTCCAGTGATGGTGACTCCACCACCTCCGGGCAGCACATTCCAATGGCCATCACTCTCTCTGTGAAGAATTTCTTCCTATCATCCAGCCTAAACTCCCCTGGTGCAGCTTGAGACTGTGTCCTCTTGTTCTGGTGCTGGTTGCCTGGGAGAAGAAACCAGCCCCCAATTTTTGGCTTGGTTTGAATGACTGATTCACAACTTGTGGAGTTCAGTGGATATTTTCCCATAGATTCCTGTGGGTTTGGAGTAAGAATGTGCTGTTTGCTGAGCTGTACAACATAGTGTTTTGATGTTTTAGAATGAAATGCATTTAAATGGTAGTGAAAACTCACATAAATTGTCATGTTTTTTCAGCCTCTTTTCTGATGCCCTGGCTGATAACCACAACATAAATGTGTATTTAAACTCCTGCCAGAATTTGTCCAGAGGACCAAATGCTTACAGCTCCTGAGAGAAATCCAGGTGCACCTCAGACAAAAGGCTAAATATCTTTATTGCCCAAGATGGCAAAGGAACATTTCATTCAGTCCAGGTGTAGCAATTTTAGAGGTTATGTCCTTACCTCTGCTGATGAAATTGGGCTCATGCTCAGTGAAACAAAGGGCTAGAATTTCATCTGGTGATACTTTAATAGCTCTCAGACGAGATACCTTAGATGAGCATCAAGCCCGGTGGAGCAACTTCAGTGAGTGCAGGGAAGTCAGCCCATTCATGGTGGTTAATACAAGTTTGCTGGCTGATATTCATTACACACATATTACAAAACACATATAAACCGGAGTTTGCATGATTTATATATATATATACACACTTTAAATTAACACATACAATCAGAGGTCAAGTTCATAAAGGCAGCACTGAAGTTGGTGGAATGAAGCTGGAATCTACAGGCTTTTAAAACTTACCTCTGCTTTATCCTACTTGGATGTTACTTGGGAAAGAAATTGCTTCAGTGAGAGTAGTTAGGTGAGTTGTGACTGCTTTGCTAAGGAAAAGGCTTGGAAATAGACTGTTTTAATCAACAGCAGAGCACTCCGTAGCCTGCGACAGAACAAGAAGACACAGTCTCAGGCTGCGCCGGGGAGATTTAGGCTGGATGTTAAGAAGTTTCTTCACAGAAGGAGAGATTGGCCGTTGGAATGTGCTGCCCAGGGAGGTGGTGGAGTCACCATCACTGCAGGTGTTTAGGAAGACTGGATGAGGTGCTTGGTGCCATGGTTTAGTTGATTAGATGATAGGTTGGACTCGATGATCTCCAAGGTCTTTTCCAACCTGGTTAATTCTGTTCTATTCTATTTGCCAGTACATACCCAGAGATGAAGCAACTCTGATGTCTCATGTACTGCATCTTTGTTTCTTCTTCATTGGATGAGCAAGCAACATACTTAAAAAACTCTTTGCCAACAGCAATAGAACACGTTGTGCCAGACTGCTATGCTTGGTGATAATATTACATTGTGACTCAAGCTATATTTCTTGTGTTTGGTACTCTTTGTTTGTGCATTGTTATTTGGCTGCCTATGGTACTGGAGTACTCAGGGCTGGCAGATTCTTTCAGTCGTTTTCACAGTGTAAATATTCGTTTTCCACAAAGATGTGATGCTTTTTTTGGCCCAGGGAATTCAAACTCTCAGCTATGCCTTATATACAATAGTTAGAGGAAAGGAAAAAGGGAGGAGACTTCTACTAAAATTTTTTGTGCCCATAGTTAGTGCATGAAGTGAGTGAGGCTAATTAGAGGCTGACATTCTGGAGGTTCTTGTGAGTATAAATCAGGCACTTTCATGAATACCATACTAAGCAAAATTTTCTTTCTTTCTTCC
>CM037631.1:31296887-31327647 GCA_015227895.2 Colaptes auratus
TGTGAATGTAAACCTAGTCTGAAGACAATGCTCTTCACAGGATTTTTCTGTTCCCAAACAGGTTTTGAAAAGATGTGTAGAGCTGGGATGAGAACAAGGTCAGGGAAAGGAATATATACTAATGGACTGATCACAGTATCACAGTATCACAGTATCACTAAGGTGGAAGAGACCTCGAAGATCATCGAGTCCAACTGTCACCACAGACCTCATGACTAGACCATGGCACCAAGGCCACAGCCAATCCGCTTAAACACCTCCAGGGATGGTGACTCCACCACCTCCTGGGCAGCCCATTCCAATGACAAACACATTCCAATAATGACAAGAGCACCAAACTTTTTTTTTTTCCTTAATTGACCTATTTTTTATGTGAGATAGTAACAGTACCAGTAGAACACAGAGTCAGAGAATTAACCTTGGGTAGAATGATGTAAAGAAATCTCAGGTTCCAGCTGTCCTTAGGGGAACATTTGCAAAATATTTCCTGAGATTTGTGAACTCAGCCTAACTTTTAGAGGTACTTTGGATACAGGTCCAGGAATACAGTTTGTATAAACACATATAGATTTATTTGCCTATATGAGGAAGTGAAATGCCCACAGACTCTGTTCATTTCAGCTATGGAGTCATTCAGCATCCCAATATCTTCATTTTAAAGTCTTCAGAATATGAATTCCAATACTTCACAAGGTAAAAGTGCAAGGGTAATGCATAAAAGTGTTGCTAATTTGGTCATGAATAGAGAAATGGCATTTCCATTCTCACAGAGGACCAACACTGAACTTGTAGATCAGATCTCCCTATGGAACGCATGGAACGGTGTTTTACACCCAGCTTTTCATTTAGTTCAGTTTCTGATCTTGGCTGGGAAGACAATCTTATACAGTTGTGCAGAAAACATATATTTTAAAGCAGCAAGCAAAGTCAGAGATACTCATATCAGATATTCATATCAGAGCCTGGAAATCCAGTGTTATCACCAAACTCCTTGATTGTTAAAGACTAGATTTTTTAGATGAAACTTATAATAGCAAAATGATTCAAAACATCACTTCCTATAAAAGTCCATTTGGAACAATAAGGACTATGTATCCAGATTTTTCAGTGCGAACATCTGCTTGCAAACTTTGGTTCAATCAAACGTTCTAGAATTGCATCTTAATATGAATGAACCTAGGTAATCTGACTTAGATCGTGCTTCCTTCTCAGGCATAGAGACAGTGCTACTCACAAGCCAGAAAGACAGCACCAAATTTAGAAAAGTTATACTAACACTAGAGAAAAGCTAACACATCCTGAGAGCAACCTGTCTCCAAGTAGGTTTGGACTTACAGCATTTATTCTGTTACCATTTATTCTGTTACCTCAGCTTTAAGGTCTAATGCAGAGAACTAAATCTTGCAGATGACATCCTTTATTGTTGAAGGGTGATTGGTGACAGGGACATCTCTAAAAGGAGTGTCTTCTATTCGTCCACCTTAAACTAGGATGTCCACATGCACAGTTAATTCCTTGTCTCAGACTTTTTAAAATCTGTATCTCCAGGAGCAACAGATCATGACACCTCCTCTCAGGTTTTCACTTTCCTGATTCCTTTCCTGCTTTGGTCTTGACTTACAGTTAAACGTGTTATATGTGGTACTGTATGGCATTATATTTTACTGGATTCATATTATATTTATGCATCATGTTGATTAAGACATCGACACAGATGAACAGTCCCAATGTACTAAGCACATATATATAAAAATGGCACAAAAATCCTGGACCCATCAAATAGTGCTTACAAGCCACAGAGTATCACAGGCAGAGAGAGAATGGGAAATACAAAGAAACAGTAAAATCATCTTAGTAAGTATGATAAGCTATTTCCTTTAAAAAAATAGCAATGCAAACTGACACCTTTGGTCAGCTCTGAGAATTAAATGGAGAGAATATTATGCAGGCTTTGCAGATTAATAGAAATACATTTCATTGAAAGAGAATTCCAAGAGTTGGACAAAACGATGAGCCAGATAAATACAGCACTTTGGAGGGGTATGAGCAAGCCAAGGAAGCATTTGTCAAGATCAAACTAAAGAACTTTGACTTTGTGAATGTTAAAACAATAAGCACCACTAAAAAATACCTGGCTACATGACTGAATGGAAAATGTTAGAAATATTGTGCAACAAGAAATGCTTAGACTTGTTGAAGACATTGCTAGAAGGTTAATGATACCTTAGTCATCAGAGTGACATCGGGACGGTGGCTCTCAGTGACAGGTAGGATGCTAGTATTCTTCATAGAGATTAGGAAACAGATAAAAAGGGAGCAATTGCGAGGGGAAGAATATCAATGCTATTTCAGCCATGTTCTGTCACTGTCCTCATGCTTAGGTGAAGAGGTCTCACTGTCTTACTACTTTAGTGTACCTCTGACAGCTCATCCAGGTCTTACATTTAATCACTGGTTTTATTCTTTCATCTGCCTTTTAAGCAGAGGCTCATCCCTCTCCCTCCTTTCCACATCCACCTCAGAAAGCTGTTAGGTTTCTGACTTAGCTTCCCACTTGACTGGTATTTCAAGTCCATTTGCTCTTCTCTCACTGTTTCCTCTCAGTTATTTACTCCAGTATAGATTCATAGATTTATAGAATGGTTAGGTTGGAAGGGACCTTGAAGGCAGCATAAGGCTCTCTCAAGGTCTCCTGACCTTGTTCTCATGGGTGGACTTTAACCTGCCTGATGTCTGCTGGGATCACAAACATAGCAGAGAGGAGGCATTCTAAGAAGATGAGCCACCAGGGCAGACGGCCAGCCTGGATGGTCAATGAACTTCTAAAATAACTATGGGAAAAAGAGGGGTACCATCTTGGAAGAAAGGGGAGGGCATAGAGTCCATCATCATAAATTTGTGGACGACACCAAGCTTGGGGCAGGAGTTGATCTGCTGGAGGGTAGAGAGGCTTTGCAGAGGGACCTCGACAGGCTGGACAGATGGGCAGAATCTATCGGCATGAGGTTTAACACATCCAAGTGCCGGGTTCTGCAATTGGCCACAGCAACCCCATGCAGTGCTACAGGCTGGGGTCAGTGGCTGGAGAGCACCCAGGCAGAGAGGGACCTGGGGGTACTGGTGATGGTAGGCTGAACATGAGCCTGCAGTGTGCCCAGGCAGCCAAGAGGCCAATGGCATCGTGGCCTGCATCAGGAACAGTGTGGCCAGCAGGAGCAGGGAGGTCATTCTGCCCCTGTATACTGCACTGGTTAGGCCGTACCTCGAGTTACGTGTCCAGTTCTGGGCCCCTCAGTTTAGAAGGATGTGGACTTGCTGGAATGTGTCCAGAGAAGGGCAACAAGTTGGTGAGGGGTTTGGAAGACAAGCCTATGAGGAGAGGCTGAGGGAGCCGGGGGTTGCTTAGCTGGAGAAGAGGAGACTGAGGGGTGACTTCTTGCTCTCTACAAGTACATGAAGGGAGGTTGTAGCCAGGCAGAGGTGGTCTATTCCCAGGCAGCCAGTACCAGAACAAGAGGACACAGTCTCAGGCTATGCCAGGGGAGGTTCAGACTGGATGTTAGGAAGAAGTTCTACCTAGAGAGAGTGATTGCCCATCGGAATGGGCTGCCCAGGGAGGTGCTGGAGTCACATCACGAGGTGTTCAGGAGGAGACTTGATAGGGTGCTTGGTTGCATGGTTTAGTTGATTAGGTGGTGTTGGATGATAGGTTGGACACGATGATCTTGAAGGTCTCTTCAAACCTGGTCTGGTCTATTCTATTCTATTCTATTCTATTCTATTCTATTCTATTCTATTGTTTTTAGCACACCTTCATTCTAATCATTCCTACACTAACTGCAAGTGTCTCAAACTTGACAGCTAGTTTAGCATCAGACAACAATAGAATATTTCATTTCTGTAAGTTGCTTATCTTGTTAAAATTCATATTTGCTTGTAAAATACTACGAAAGCCTTTTAATCATTGCTGTCAAAATGCTAAGCAGGTTTTTACATCAAGAATTGGAAGTCAAATAATTCTTTTTAAGTTGTATTTTTTAAAATATGTAAGATATGTTTTGTACAGACTGAAAAAAAACACTTAAAACATATAGGTTTTAAAGTTTAAAGAGAGGAAAGAGGATTTAGCTCCACGCATCATGTGAATACGTGGTTGGACTTGGGTGAAGCTAAGCATCACAGTATCACGGTATGTTAGAGGTTGGAAGAGAACTCAAGAGATCATGGGGTTCAACCCCTGCCAAAGCAGGATCACGTAGGGTAGTCACCCAGGAATGCAAGTAGACACAAGGATTTCAGGACCTGGGAGAACAGAAGAAGAAACTAGATGAGAGAAGCTGCATGAGATCAGATTCCTGCAGGACTCACATTAGAGAGAATGCAAGCAGGATGGAAATGGGAGCTACCTTATGCTGCCAAAAACAAAGAAGATGAAAATTCTCAGGACTGAGGAGGAGGTTAAAAGAGAAAGAGGAGGTAAAACAGTGAGTTGAAGCATAGCCTTCTTTGTTGGCAAAATAATCTTCTCCATAGCGTCTTCTCATAACCCCAGCTGTTTTTGCACTGCGGCTCCATGTGGTTGCTCTAAGAGCTGTATGGAAAAAGCAGCAAAACTATTTTGTGGTGCCTTTATTATTAATAATAATATGATACCATTTGTATTTATAGGCCATCCATGCCCAGGAGCCTCTGGGCACATAACAAAATATAACTAAACACAGCTTAGTTTTAAAAAAGGCAACATGGCCCAATTAATTCCCCAATTAATAATTTATTCTACATATCTCTGAATTTTGGTCTAAGAATTTTATGTAGGACATGGAAAAAAAAAAAAAAAAAAAGAAACGATCCACTGACAAGTCAGGTAATATTTTATTCAATGATTTTTCTCAATGCAAATCTTTAATAGCTGGATCACTAGTGGGGGGCCAAATTCTGCCCTGAGGTAAATCCAGTACCATTTCACTGACTTCAAGGGAATTATTCTTTTACTGGGTCAGAACTGGGCTGTTAAATTATAAGTGCCCAGTTATTCATAGAATGAACTAAATTATTTTTCTTGTTTCTTTTCTTTTCACTTTTTTTTTTTTCAATATAGAACTTAGCTCTAAATCAAAAAGCCAAACCTGAAATAAGTAAGGAAATACGGGCATAATTCTCCCTTAAGAAGAAAAAGGAGAAATAATCTCCCTTCTATCTCCTTGAAAACACTCCATCGGTCCCATTGTGTCCACATGGTTCTGTGAAAATACAGCCAGGGCTTGATGAGACCTCAAATTGGTTAACATTGTCAGAAAATAAATGTATATGAAAGGCAAGAGGACAAGAGAAAGGCAAACCTGTTCAAATATTTAATTTTAATGTACAAGGCCGCACAATCTTTTCTTCTCTCCAAAACCCAACGTTTCCGGACATTTGTATGAATACATCATTAAGTATCACAAGTAAAGGCATGTGTGCTTTGATTAGCCTTTGGATGCTCTAAAGAGGAAAAGGATTTAGGTCTTCAGATCACTGTGCCCAGACATTGTTAGCTGTAGGTGACTCTTTATTACTGTGATGGGAAGGAAGAGGTGGGGAATGTAAACTCATCTACCCCTCTTCTGGAGGGGAATTCACACCCACATACTTTTACCCTGTTATGTTTTAAATAAGGCATCATTATTAGATAGCAATAATATTATTGATTGCTGTAATTACTTCCTTGGTTTGAACATGAATCATTGACATGCTTAGACTAACACTGAAAACCATTGTTAGACGAGAGGGAATTTGTGCCTTGTGCATGGTAGTAAACCATGCATATTGGTAGCATCTTTGCAACAACTGGCATTACCTTCTTCTGTTGCACAGAGATACGATTGTGCCACCAGGTAGTAATACCTGCTTTCCTGTCACATTAAATGAAACATGTTTGTGGCACATTTTTCACCTGTCAATAAAAGAAGAGTCTTTTTTCATTTCTTAACATCTTTCTTTCGTTCTTGCTATCCTTCTGCATACCTTCTTAATACAAATAGCAAAATAGTCTACAGGCCCTCAAATTCAATTTGGAGCATAATACCACACTGAGAGGAAATGTGAGTTAATAACTTGTTAACTGGGAGTAGTAGAAAAAATCATTTTCCAGCATTATTTAGATGTAGAGTGCTCAGGGGACCTTGAACAAATCCCTCTATCCCTCTCTTGCCTAAATTCCTCATGTATATAACACAGGCAATGATTTGTCTTTACTTGGCACTGTAAGGATAAGTGGAAAAAAAAAAGTGATAAAGCTCAAATGAAACAAAATGGGGTATCTGAGTAGAAAGTATTTGCAAAGAGTAGCTTATATTTCAAGTATAGTCCTTCCTCCCTCCCTTTCATCACCAAGGTTTTAGAAACAGAAGTGACAAGATAGCAGTTACTCTCATTTGTAAAATGGATGTTACCAATGGTTTTATTTAAAATGGCCATGTTTGAGGATGGTTTAAATCATAAAACATAAAAATGAATGGAGATACACTGGTTTTGTTGAAAACCACTATTGACACCATCTGCAAAAACTGAACTGCAAAAGAATTTGCCACCATTGAGAAATTTACCAACATTATTTAAAGGCAAACAAACAAAACACGAGCAAACCACTAAACCCTGAACACTGATCTTTTTTTCAATACTAAAAAGCCTATACCAATCATGAAAACTGCATATCTATAGAATGCAAACTGTATTGAAAACAAAATAAGAGTTCAAAACCTCACTAGCAAGGAGTAATTATTTAACTGTGAAACAGGACAGGAGAATCCATGTTGAACCCACTGTGGGTTGAATACAGTCTGTAACTGCGTCGCTTCAGAGGAATTATAATACTTCAGAAACTTACTGTCTACTAATGTGTGTCCACCAAAATACCTGGAAGGCAGGGGGAAAAAACAGCTTTTGAAGTAAATTATATGAATAAATATGAAAAGAAAAATCTATTGTGTGATTAGATGTAGAAATCTCAGATAAATACACAGGGTGTGCCACAGTTATCACACAATACTTCTAGTCCAGGTAATGTCTTATGTTGAGTGGAGGTGTGAGACCTGCCAGGATGCATTTGTTGCCAATTATTTTTCTGGTAAAGGTCTCACAATTATTGGTGTGTACCACAACATTTTTGCTGAACTCACTCTGGAATTGTGTTGTGACATTCTCAAGCTTATTTGACACTTGTGGTAAGGAATTTGATATTCTCATAGTTTCATAGTTTCATAGTTCAGTTAGGGTTGGAGGGACCACAAGGATCATCTAGTTCAACCCCCCTGCCATGGGCAGGGACACTCTACCCTAGATCAGGCTGGACAGAGCTCGTCCAGCCTGGTCTTAAACAACCTCAAGGGACGGGGCCTCAACACCTCCCTGGACAACCCATTCCAGGCCTTCACCACCCTCACGGTGAAGAACTTCCTCCTCATGTCCAGCCTGAATCTCCCACCTCCAGCTTCATCCCATTCCCCCTAGTCCTATCACTGCCTGAGATCCTGACAAGTCCCTCCCCAGCCTTTTTAGGCCCCCTTCAGATACTGGAAGGCCACAATGAGGGTCACCTCAGAGCCTTCTCTTCTCCAGACTGAACAGCCCCAACTCCTTCAGTCTGTCCTCATAAGAGAGGTGCTCCAGCCCTCTGCTCATCCTCGTGGCCCTTCTCTGGACACTCCAGCACCTCCAGATCCCTCTTGTAATAGGGGCTCCAGAACTGGACGCAGTACTCCAGGTGGGGGTCTCGTGGTTTTGAATTTAGTTTTTGTAATACTCACATTGTGAATCTTTGCTACAAACCCAGTTAAACCAATTTCTTAGGCATGGTGGAGTTAATACTTTGATTTTCAGGAAGGAATCTGTTTGTGCACATTCCAGAAGGAGCTTTGTGTGTTGTGCTACACAATTGTTTTGTAAATGACACTGTAAATATGCACTGAAATTGAAGATAATAATATTTTACTACCCCTGAGACTAATGAATGTGCTATTTTTGTAGTTGTTTTGTTTACTGAGGCACAGGTAAATGCTCTGGCTTGTTACTAAGATGTCTGTATACAATTAGCCCAGGTCTCAAATAAAAAGCTTAAGTATCACAATCCAGATTTTTTCATTTCCATTAACATTCCCTTCAGTTGCTCATTGTGAAGAATTGTGTCTAAGAAAAGATAGAGGTCTGGCTGCCTGCCAAGAGTTTTGGGTTTTAACAGATGTTTTTCCAGTGGTGTCGACTCACTTGCTGCTTGAGACATCCACTTTTGTCTGTATTTCCTGAAACAAGTCACTTACAAGCCTAACTCCTATACATCTTGAGTGCTTAAATAAAAGAGGGCATGTTGGTAGTGTTAGCACTAATTGTTATCACCAATTATCAACCACACTCAAATACAAAGTCAAACACACTTAAATCATCCTTTAAAATCTGTTCTCAAAATACCACTTGTTGCTTTAATTTCTTGTCAGCCACTGCCAGTCTCACACTTCATCAGTGAATGACATGATTTGAGACACTAGTGAGCCATATAATCTAATGAGTTACTTCTCATTTCCACAAAGCTCCCAGTAACTTTCATACCGGAATTCAGACGCAGATCAGCCTAGGCCCTCCTGTCTGACTAGTCCCTGATACCTAGGGATCCCTGTTGATCAGGCAGGTGGGCGTGTGGAAAAATTGGTCATAGCAGACACCACTGTTCTTACTCTTGAGATTCAGTCCCTGTAACAGCCACATAGATGAACGTGGTATAATTTAGAACTTGCATGCATTTAAAGTAGGTCACTGGAAAACATATTCAGAGTTGATTGCTATACATGAAGTACTATAGTGGGAGAGTGTCTAAACATATGGACATCAACTTGGTAAGAATATTAGTCCATTTTTTGTGTATGCACTTCAAAATGCATACACAAAATGTATCTGTGTGTACAGATTTGAACACTGGTGGATGTTCATTCCTCAACAAACTGTCATAAGGACATGACTCAGAAGTCAAAAGAGAGTAGTAGTAGTAATGACAAAAACTAAATTGTGATTTATCTGCATACAAATCTGTTTCTCTTTTGGAAAACTGTTGCAAAAGTATTTTAAAACTGCTGAATATGTAACCTTATTGAAAACATTAGCACAAAAGCAAATTTCCTGCATCAAGCAGTAAGTTACAGAATATGTTATCTATATTATACTAAATATACTATCTAATATGTTTACCAATAAATCAGGAACTAGGCAAAGTTTACAATGAAAGTGACTTGACTTGAAAGTTAAATATATTGTCACTGTAAACATGTGGATTAAAACCTGAAGAACAAGTTCTCATTTCTTTCATTTGTGGATAACAACAAAAGAATAGTTCATCTTTAATTTTTGAAAGATGAAAAAAAAACCATGACAACCACTCACAGTACATAAATAGAACATCAATGATAAATTTAAAACAGATAATTTTCTTTAGTGAATAATGAACAACAAATGCTGAAAAAATTAACCATTTCATTTTATGTTGATAGAAAACTTAAGAGCATAACAAACTAAGTTTCCTTGTTTGAACAGCAGAAAATGCATTGACAGTTTCAGCCTCCAAAATAATAATGAGTCTGGGTTGATTTTAGTGTACTTTGCAGTGAAGTTCAAGAAACTTATATCATATTGAATATTCTAGTGATTTTTTTCCCCTGAACTTCTAATTGGACTGGGAGACTATCTGCTTCAAGAAATGTTAAGCATACTAATTTTAAAAGTATGTGTCTATTGAGAAGTTCAAACATGTATTGCATGTTTAGTTCTTGAACAATACTTTATGTGAAGAAAGAGCTAAGGAAATTCATAGAATCATAGTTGGTGGAAGAGACCTCAAAGGTTGGAAGAGACCTCAAAGATCATCAAGTCCAACCTGTCACCCAAGACCTCATGACTGCTAAACCATGGCACCAAGTACCACGTCCAATCCCCTCTTGAGAACCTCCAGGGATGGTGACTCCAACACCTCCCTGGGCAGCCCATTCCAACAGCTAACAACTCTCTCTGCAAAGAATTTTCTCCTCACCTCAAGCAAAACTTCCCTTGGCACAACTTGAGACTATGCCCTCTTGTTCTGGTGCTGGTTGCTGGGAGAAGAGACCAACCCCTCCTGGCTACAACCTCCCTTCAGGTATTTGTAGACAGCAATAAGGTCTCCCCTGAGCCTCCTCTTCTCCAGGCTAAACAATCCCTGCTCCCTCAGCCTCTCCTCATAGGGCTTGCGCTCAAGGCCTCTCCCCAGCTCATTGCCCTTCTCTGGACATGTTCGAGGGTCTCAATGGCCTTCTTAAACTGAGGGGCCCAGAGCTGGACCCAGTATTCAAGGTGTGGCCTAACCAGTGGTGAGTAGAGGGGCACAATGACTTCCCTGCTCCTGCTGGCCACACTATTCTTGATGCAGGCCAGGATGCCAGTGGCCTTTTTGGCCACCTGGGCGCACTGCTGGTTCATGTTTAGCCAGCTGTCAACCAGTACCCCCAGGTCTCTTTCTGCCTGGCTGCTCTCCAGCCACTCCGATCCCAGCCTGTAGCACTGCATGGGGTTGTTGTGGCCAAAGTGCAGCACCCAACACTTGGTCTTGCTGAATGCCATCATGTTGGACTATGCCCATCTGTCCAGCCTGTCAAGGTCCCTCTGGAAAGCCCTTCAACCCTCTAACTGATTAACAGCTGACAGCTTGGCCAGGAGTTTGCTGTGGGGAGCAGTGCAACAGTGAGAATGTATCACTACGAATACGTTTGTGTGTCTATATGCTGTTAGGCTGTGTGTACTTTGGGTGTGTATACATCATATGTTTTCATGTATAGGGTGCATGTTTAAAGAATTTGCACCTCAAAAATATTTGTCTTCACACGCCCATGCCCATGGTTTTGGTAAAACAACAGTCAACACACTGCTTTTCAGCAATATGATTTTAAACCTGTGAAGCCTGCCTCAGTTTTGGCTCCACATAGTGTGATGGTGCTGAAGCTGTATGACCTGACGATATGGGCCTACATTCAGAAAGTGTACATCCATATCCATTCAAAGACAAAGCTTTGCTCAGCGAAGGAGACCATTTCCGTAATACATACATACACATGAATAATGTATTTCTGAACTTAATTTGCTACTTCTGAGCATTCCCATTTAGTCATGTTTGAAGAAAAGGACTCAAAACCTTTTCATCTCTCACAGAGGAGGGTTGTTCAGAAGAGGAAGGAGAGGGGTGCACATTTTTCCATCATGTGGTGGACAGTCAGTGCAATTTTTGGTCAGAAACTCCTTTTTACATTTCCCACTCAGACTTCTGTATTTCACTGCAATGACCCCGTGTCTGAGTACATCTGGAAGATGTGAGAGTTTGGTCCATCATAAATCTCTCACATTTGATAATGCCTTAGAGACACTACAAAGCATTTTGAACAATATTAGACGGTCAGCTAAAATCACATTGTCCATAATCTTCAGCAGAAGGATTAAAGCAGTATTTTTAAATTATTTACTTTTCCTTCTGTTGTTAAAAATGTCACTTAGTTTTTGTGATTTTGTGAGCTGCCATCTTAGAAAAAAAAAAAGAACAAAGACAAACAATTTTTATTTAGAACTGGCATTTAATTATTTATAAACTTTATCTGTGAATAAAGCCATTAATGTTACCTGGTACAAGTGACCTACATCCTTGCAGTTCTTTCTTAAATAAAGTAGACCTGAAAAAACCCATGAGCATTAAATAGCCATACTTTGAGTGCAGGCTGAGCCTAAATGCAGCTTTGACTCCATGCAGTTTTTCAGCTCCCTCTCTTTTTTCTGAAAAGAACCCAGCTGCCCTAGTAGCCATCCTACCACTGTCAGCTGTTGCAATTTCTGTCCCTCCAGCCCAGATTGAGTTTTCTTACCTTCAATATAAGTGAAGATAAAGACTCGCTCAGATTCCTGTGATACAAGCCACAAAAGATATTATAATCATCTAAATTGATCAGTAAGTTTTGCTGCAATGGAAACTCACCCAACATTGGTTCCCTTTGCTGCAGAGCCTTGGCTACATTACCATTGTTCTTCTGCTGCCATTTGGAGACGGATCTTCACGTTTCACACTTGCTGTGCTTTGATCTGTTTGTGCCATGGTGTGGATGTGAAGACGATTCCTTTCCAGATTAAGCCCAGTCCAAAGGAGGAAAAATTCTGAACTTCAGAGGAGATGTTACGTTCTCAGCAAATCCAGCTCTGACCTGCTAATTCACTCCCACAGTGCCAAACTCCTGGCCAAAACAGACATACACCAAGAGGGGTTTGACATGGTTCATCTGATGACAATCTTATGTCTGTGTGAAACCAAACAAACAGTCAATTTAGAAATCAGAGTAGCTTTTAAAGTTAACTGATTAGTTGTATGAAGCAAATTGATTTGGAGCTCTCAATAAAGAGAGACCTTCTTGAAAACACAGAGAAGCTGCTTGAGAAGCCCACTGATTTTTGCATTTCATGAATGGAAATCCCTTCACATACTACTTTAGGAATCATGCAAGTTCATTTTATATGCACACATGGGTCCTTCTAAATTATAGGGGAAATTTCCATTTCTCCCATTTCTTAACATTTTCCTCTTAGTATGTATTAATTTCTTTCCTTTATTGGATGCCTTAGGCTTACTATCATGAAGAGATGTGCCCTAACACACATGCAGAGTTGCCCACACGTATCTGTCGTAGTGGCTGTTGCTCGCTTTCATGCTCACTTGTAGAATGCATCCAGTCACAGCACTGAATATGTAGTGCTTTAAAGATCCTCAGAGTGGAGCTCAACCACAGCCTAACAGAAACGTAGGATCAGGCACTAGCACCTTGGTGCAAGGTCAGTCCAATTCCTTCCCTCTGTTTTTCTCTTTCTGTTTTATCCCAATGGGAATTCAACAATACAATCTTGAATGGAGTCTTCAGACTATACCATTAGCTTATTGAGTAACTGCACCTGCTTTTAAATTTTAATGATGCATTATAAATGTATTATACTTCAATGATTTTATATGCAGGTCGAATAAACTATGAGTTTTGTTACTCTTCAAATACTACTTTCCAAAGAATAGCTTTGTAATTGTATAGCTTTTGTAGTTGCACATGTGCCTGGTAGTCTGAAAATGGCTGTTGTTCTGTACCAGTGAATACAAGCTACTTCTAGCTGCAAATGGTAGTTAATTATTTTGGTAGCTTGAGAATAATATTACCTAAAATAAAGTAATTAGTCTATACAGCCACTGGAGGAGGGAGAGGGTTTTTTTTCCATTGATTGGTTACAGTAGGATTCAGTAAACCCCAAAAAGTTTCTATCATTGCATTTGAACTGAATCGCTGGAATATGTTTGTGATACAGTCAAGGTTTTCTGGTAATAGCTACACACTAAAGGAAGAATTTGAAAACTGTTGCAAATAATAATTACCTATTTTACAGAAAGAACTGGGTGGATGCAGTGAATAATAAGAATCCTGTCTTTTAATGAGACTACCAAACATAGTTGCTTACCAAAATACTGAGATGCAAGATACAAATTCAGGTGTTTGCTCAGGACATTCACGTGTATAAACCAACATTTTACATGCTGGTAATTTTATTTCACTATCTCAAGTAAAGTGTATTTTATTTAGGAAATATTCCCAAATAATTGTTACTGAATGGCTTGTTATTTACTATAGAAACAAATACACTTTAGCACAATTTTCTCTTCCTATTATTTGTCAGATTCATTAGTGTGTTTGGACGTTTTTGCTGATTCTCAATTGTTGATTCCCTTTTAAGACTCTAAACAAAGGTGCCACAGGGTATAAAAGTGATTACTTTTGGACACTTCAAGGAATTAACCGAGACCAGAAACTCAATCTTGTTTTAGTGTAATGAGTTCCAGTTGTTGTGTTTTGTATGTTTTAATAAGATTAATTATCCTTTGCCTAGACTGACTCTTTCCTTCATTCCGTGGCTAACTAACAAGATGGACAGTCACTGAAAATTACCTGAGCAGAAGATAATATCTAGTGTAAGAATATTATCCAGCTGGCAAAGAACTACATGTTACCAGTTTGCACCAGCCTCTAGGCAGAAATGGAGTCAAACATCTGTCACATTGCAGCAATTTTCATCTGGCTAATGGGCTTTTGGCTCTATACACAAACTAGTGTAACCTCAGCTTACTTAAAAGTATTTCAGCTAACTGTAAGCTGATTTCAGAATAAAAGGATCTTAACCAGGTCTTAGTTATTGCCCTTTCACTGTTCTCTGTCCGTAATGGAAAATACTTCAGCTTTGGTAGGATTCCCTTCCCTTCCCTTCCCTTCCCTTCCCTTCCCTTCCTTTCCTTCCCTTCCCTTCCCTTCCCTTCCCTTCCCTTCCCTTCTTCCCTTCCCTTCCCTTCCCTTCCCTTCCCTTCCCTTCCCTTCCCTTCCCTTCCCTTCCCTTCCCTTCCCTTCCCTTCCCTTCCCTTCCCTTCCCTTCCCTTCACTTCCCTTCCCTTCCCTTCCCTTCCCTTCCCTTCCCTTCCCTTCCCTTCCCTTCCCTTCCCTTCCCTTCCCTTCCCTTCCCTTCCCTTCGATATAAGGTCCCTGGCAGAAAATACCTGAATTCATGATCATCTCCTGTATTTGAACATTTGTCAGAGGTTGCATTTAACTTCTCATTAAAGCCTACAAGAGTAATTGTCTCCTGAGTCAAAGCATAAAAGTGAGTAAATATGCAGCTCATTTGATTATCATCAGGCTTTTCACAAGAATAAGGTCAGACACATCCTTTTTGAAGGATGGTTGACAACAAAATTGCTCTCAGCAGCACTGATTCACTCTGGACCTCAGTCATACCATATCCTTTATTCCTCTGTATGTAAATGATGCTTTCCTACTTAGGCTTAAAGAGCCAAGACTAAGTATTTGGCCACACACACAAATACCACCAAACCCTGAAAATTTATTGAAGTTGTAGCTTATTTCTCAATCACAGCGTGAACAATTTGCAATAGTAGCTGGTCCAGCATGTCTATGATATCTGATTAATTCCCTTCATAAAATGTTCATGGAAATTGTGAAATAGGAAGATTGTGTATAGATCAGAATTGTGAGCCCAATCTGTTACTGAGACTTACTCAGTGAAATTCTTCATTAGGAAAACTGAAACCAACGTTTGCAGTTCAAGCCACCTTTTGCAGGGGTGCCAGTTCTTGTTTACAATAATACAATACAATACAATACAATACACCAGGTTGGAAGAGACCTTCAAGATCATCACGTCCAACCCATCAACCAATCCAACCCACCTAAAATACAATACAGTACCATACAGTACAATACAGTACAAAAGAGTACAATACAGTACAATACAGTACAATACAACCCACCTAAACAACTAAAAAAAAACCTAAACCCTGGCACCAAGCACCCCATCAAGCCTCTTCTTGAATACCTCCAATGAAGGTGACTCCACCACTTCCACAGGCAGCTGATTCCAGTGGGCAATCACTCTCTCAGTATAGAACTTCTCCTAACTTCAAGTCTAAACCTGCCCTGGCGCAGCCTGAGACTGTGTCCTCTTGTTCTGGTACTGGCTGCCTGGGAGAAGAGACAACCTCCGCTGGCTACAACCTCCCTTCAGGTAGTTGTAGAGAGCAATAAGGTCACCCCTCAGTCTCCTCTTCTCCAGGCTAAGCAACCCCAGCTCCCTCAGCCTCTCCTCATAGGGCTTGGGTTCCAAGCCCCTCACCAACTTTGTTGCCCTTCTCTGGACACGCTCCAGTAAGACAACATCTTTCTTAAATGAGGGGCCCAGAACTGGACACAGTACTCAAGGTGCGGCCAACCAGTGCAGTGTCAGGGGCAGAATGACCTCCCTGCTCCTGCTGGCCACACTGTTTCTGATGCAGGCTAGGATGCCATTGGCCTTCTTGGCTGCCTGGGCACACTGCAGGCCTCATGTTCAACCTACAATCAACCAGCACCCCCAGGTCCTCTCTGCCGGCCGCTCTCCAACCACTCTGACCCAGCCTGTAGCACTGCATGGGGTTGTGTGGCCAATGTGCAGAACCCGGCACTGGATGTGTTAAATCTCATGCCGTTGGACTCTGCCCATCTGTCCAGCCTGTCGAGGTCCCTCTGCAAGCCTCTCTGCCCTCCAGAGATCAACTACTGCCCCAGCTTGGTGTCGTCCGCAAATTACTGATGATGGACTCAATGCCCTCATCCAGATCATCAATAAAGATGTTGAAGAGCATGGGCCCAGCACTGATCCCTGGGGCACACCACTAGTGACTGGCCGCCAGCCGGATGTGGCACCATTAACCACCACTCTCTGGGCTCGGCCCTCCAGCCAGTTCCTAACCCAACGCAGTGTGCTCCCATCCACGCCATGGGCTGCCAGCTTGGCCAGGAGTTTGCTGTGGGGGACGGTGTCAAAGGCCTTGCTGAGGTCAGGTAGACCACATCCACAGGCCTCCCACATCAACAGGCGGGTCACCTGATCATAGAAGGAGATCAGGTTGGTCAAGCAGGACCTGCCTTCCTAAAGCCATGCTGGCTAGGCCTGATCCCTTGGCCATCCTGTAAGTGCTGCATGATCGCACTCAAGATGACCGTTCCATAATCTTGCCTGGCACTGAGGTCAGGATGACAGGCCTATAATTCCCTGGCTCATCCAACCGGCCCTCTTGTGGATGGGCACCACGTTGGCCAGCTTCCAGTCTTCTGGGACCTCTCCAGTGAGCCAGGACTGCTGAAAAATGATGGAGAGCGGCTTGGCCAGCTCATCTGCCATCTCTCTCAGCACCTAGGATGGGATCCCATTGGTCCCATGGCCTTGTGGGGGTCCAAGCGGCTCAGAAGATCTCTAACTGCCTCCTGGAGCAGCGGGAAACTATGCAGCTCCCTGGTTCCTTCTGCCAGCTCTGCAGGCCAGCTGTCTGGAAGATGTTCTACCATGCTAGGATAGATTGAAGCAAAGAAGGTGTTAAGTACCTCTGCCTTTTCCTCATCCTTTGTTACAACCTTCCCCTCCGTGTCAACCAAGGAGTGGAGGTTTGTCCTTGCCCTTCCTCTTGCTATTGATGTATTTATAGAAGACTTTTTGTTGTCCTTCACAGCAGAGGCCAGTCTAAGTTCTAAATGGGCTTTGCTCCCTAATTTTCTTTCTGCATGTCACTAGCCAATCCCTAACATTCCGTAGGTAGCCTCCCCTTTTTCCAGAGATGGTACACCTCTTTTTTTTCCCTTAGTTCTTTAAGAGTTCATTGACCAACCAGGCTGGCCGTCTGCCCCGGAGGCTCTTCCGGGACACTGCACAGCTGTTCCTGAACTTCAAGAGGTTCTTCTTTGAGCAGCTCCAGCTCTCCTGGACCCCTTTATTTTTAAGGGCTGCATCCCAGGGAACCTTCTGAGTTAGTTCCTTGAGTAGCCTGAAGTCTGCCCTCCTGAAGTCCAGAGTGGGGTCTTCTTGCTGCCCCTCTGGCTTGGCTGAATACCGAAAACTTGATTATCTCGTGGTCACTGGTGCCTAAACACCTCCGACCACCCATCACCCACCAGCCCTTCCTGTTGGTGAAGAGGAGGTCAAGCATGGCCTACCCCGTAGGTTCACACAGCACCTGGGATAAGAAAGTGTCCTCCATACACAGCCAGACCTTCTAGACTGCTTCTTCTGCTGTGTTGAGTATCAGCAGATATCAGGCAGGTTGAAGTCCCCATGAGAATGAGGCAGGTGATGGAGACAGGAGCTGCCTATAGAATGAACATGAGGCTCTCAGGTGGTGGTAACACGACTCCAACCAGATGTCTGACCTCGAAGAGCTCCCTCTAATTCTTCCAACAAAGCCACCTCAACCCGGTCATCCCTGATCTCCATCTCAACGGCATCTAGTGCCTCCCTGATGTACAGGGCCACCCCTTCCACCCTTCTTCTTGCCTGTCCCTCCTGAACAGCCTGTAGCTGTCAATTGCAGCGCTCCAGTCATGTGAGTTCGGGGCTCCCCCTCAGTTTAGGAAGGATGTTGACTTGCTGGAACATGTCCAGAGAAGGGCAATGAAGTTGGTGAGGGGTTGAAACACAAGCCCATGAGGAGAGGCTGAGGGAGCTGGGGTTGCTTAGCCTGGAGAGGAGGAGACTGAGGGGTGACTTATTGCTCTCTTAACTACCTGAAGGGAGGTTGTAGACAGGCAGAGCTTGGTCTCTTCTCCCAGGCAGCCAGCATCAGAACACAGAGGACACAGTCCCGGGCTGCACCAGGGAGGTTTAGGCTGGATGTTTAGAAAGAAGGTCTATACAGAGAGAGTGATTGCCCATGGAATGGGCTGCCTAAGGAGGTAGTGGAGTCCCATCATTGGAGGTGTCAGGAGGAGACTTGATGGGGTGCTTGGTGCCATGGTTTAGTTGTTTAGGGGGTTGGATTGGTGATGGGTTGGATGCGATGATCTTGAAGGTCTCTTCCAACCTGGTTTATTCTATTGTATTGTATTCTTACATTGAATTTAGGCAAGGGAATCTGTGAAATGAACACAAAATTTTTTCTTTCCAAAGTTTGGATGTGGTATATATCTGTTTTCCTTCAGCAGCATTTATATTTTACAGTACTAATGAAGAGAGCTTAATTGCCAGAGTGAAGCTGGCTGGGGTTACTTCCCAGCAGAGTCTCTTGCCAAGGCCAGCTGGAATTCTGCGTGTGTTCTGCAGATGAGAATGGAGGTTGCTGGTGTTAAACATAAATAAATAAGAGCCCCCATGCAGCAAAAGGTGTGGAGTTCAAGAAATGTGTAGTGCTTTTCTGAAGTCAAACAATTTTCTTCAAATTAGAAAAGTTGACAGTGGATCGATACAATATCTCCTGATAATCCATAGGAAATAACCAGCTGCAATCAACCTACTGGGTTACTGAGTGGCACCATTTTCACACAGAAAAGCAATTGAAATATCTTTTATCTGACATTTAAAAAAAACAGATTTTGTTTTTTCCCACCAGACATCTTAAGTGCCACTTAGAATAACACAGATATCTGGCTACTTTTTTGTTTCATTCAACAAGAAACTGTTCAGAATTATTTCTTCTACAGTTTGTTGGGATTTTGGAGTTTTTGGGTTGTTGGTTTGGGTGTGTTTTTTTTTTTGGGGGGGGGGGTGTTGGTCTTAAATATTTAAAGGTTAAAAATTAATTTTGATGTGGCTACAAGATACATAAAATACTAACATTACATGCCTCACTTCTCCACTAGATTCAATTTATTTCTCTTACATTGTATTAGCCATGGATCTCTTGTCATATGAAGGAAAGACTGTGAGAATGAGGTGTGTTCAGCCTTGAGAAGAGAGGCTTAGAGGAGACTTATAACCATGTACAAGTACATAAAGGGCAGCTATCCTAAGGACAGAGACTCTCTTTTTCAATGGGTTATTTAGTAAAGGCAAGGGGTAATTGGTACAAGTTGCTACTGGAGGTTTGAGAAGCATGAAGAGCTAACAATAAATTGAGTGGTGTTGAGTGGTCCAATGTTCAAAATATTTCCTTCTCATATTTTGTTTTGCAATGTAAATATATTTTGCAATATAAATATTTTCTGAGGAAGTCCAAATATTGCAGCCTGTGAACTGTATGCTCCCTGCCTTTGACATGATCAGGGGACACAGGTGCAAAGACTGTAGAGGTTATTTTTGGAATCAGTATGTTCTGATGCCTCTCATTCACATGGAAGTCCTTTTTCATACAGAATTGGAAAATTTGGTACTTGGTGTTTTTTAAACTGCAATTTGAAAGAAAGTACTCATTGAGTGGAAACTCTGCCATATATATCTCAAAAGTATGGGGGAGTTTTCCCATTTTTCATGTTTATCATACTTTTAGAATAACAGCTAGAAATACAATGGCACAAGAACATAGAGCTAATTTTTTTAATGTTGTTATTCAATGTGCTTACTTTTATGAATGGTCACATTGATTAAAAGGTTTCCTTGTGAGACACAGATGGTGCAGGGTTGCATTGTTGCTTTACATACACATTTACTTTTATCATAGTATCATAGTATCAGGGTTGGAAGGGACCACAAGGATCATCTAGTTCCAATCCCTGCCATGGGCAGGACACCCAACCTAGATCAGGCTGGCCAGAGCCTCATCCAGCCTGGGCTTAAACACCTCCAGGGATGGGGCCTCAACCACCTCCCTGATCAACCCATTCCAGGGCTTCATCACTGTCATGGTGAAGACCTTCCTCCTCACGTCCAGCCTGAATCTTCCCACCTCCAGCTTCATTCCATTCTCCCGAGTCCTATCACTACCTGATGTCCTGAGAAGTCCCTCCCCAGCCTTCTTGTAGGCCCCCTCAGATACTGGAAGGCCACAATGAGGTCACCTTGGAGCCTTCTCTTCTCCAGACTGAATATAAACTCTTGGTTTTCCCAAAATAGTAAAATTTTACGCTCTTATATTAGCCACATTTTATTACATTCCTCAAAAACTATATAAAATTGCTCTTTTTCTGAGTCTTACTGTACGTAAGCATTCATGCTTCTATGGTTATGATCAAATTTTACTGCAGTTTAAACTGGGATAAACAATTAATAATGTCAGATGAGATTACTCCATGTGTAAATGGAATCCAAATTTAGCAATTTGAACACCATGTACTTAAAATTATCTGGTTTATTATGGGTTTGATGCTACTGATGGGATCTTCTTCCACTTATATTGGTTAGTAGTCTTAAATAGTTACAGTGAAAAGAAAAGGATAGGTGTCTCTGGAGAGTGATTTGTTCCATCCTAAAAAAAGGTGTCTAAAGAAATTTGGATGAATTATTCTCTGGTCATGGATATATCTTTGCAGAGTAATGAAGAGATAGGTGGTTCTCAACTTTTGATCTCAGGAAGGCAGATAAAAAACCAAGATACTACTATCAAATTGCTGACAGGAGAATTCATACTGCTTTTGGAAAATCTGTGAGATCCACAAGATGAACAAGTTTAAAACTGAGCACAGTCTGGATGATGCACTAAGGCTGAATGCCTGCATTGGAAGCCATGAATGTCGTGGCAAATACTGATTTATACCAAACTGCTATATCTTGTGTTTCTCCCTAAAAATTAAGGATGGACTTTGGGGGAAAGTCAAATATTGAGAATCCATTGTAAGCTTTTTGCTGAATATAAATGGGATATTGGGACATTTCACTTTTATACTACTAAATGGTCATTTAGGTCTTACTGGGACTTCTGCCAGTACAATACATCATTCTTTTAATTAAAATACTAGTACTACTCAAAAGCACTGAAACTCATCAAAAAAAAATTTAAAAATCTCATCCTTGTTAGTGTGAAATGGTACTATAACTGCAGCAGGGACATGATTTTGTCCATGATATCACCCACAGGACAACATGATTCATAAGACATTACTGTACGCTTGCGTATTTTAATATATGAATACATGATTTTTCCAAGATGTATTTAGAACAACTACATGATCTTATTAAGCATGGATTCTGTAAGTTTTATGACTGAATTATGCAATGCTTCTTTCCATAAGCTCACTCCTATACAAGCAATTTATGAAGCACTGGGTCTCAGGAAACTGCTCGGGATAGTTTATTTAGACACAACAGTTTTCACAACTGCCATTGCGAATTGAGTTTCTTCTATTTGCTTTGGACAGCAAACTGCCAACTACTGCAAGTGCTAGCAACTTCATACAATTTGTTTTGGCAAAAGGCCACCATGCAGAAAATTTCCTGTAAGATGTGGCAAGTCAGATTTCATGCAAACTATCCTCACTGGAACTAAGGCTGGAGTTGTTGTTTCTTTAATACTCATCAAAGCTAGAGCAGCAGGATAGATATGCTAGGCAGGCTTCCCTATTCTTTCACTGTTGAAGTTTACTGCACTGTTTAATTCTGATCTTGTTAAAGTCCTGTGTAGCTCCTACAGTTAAATTAGGTCTGATCATACAAAGAGAACATTCAGTTAGATTTTAATCTCAGATGCATTGAGAGCAGTTCCACCAACTAAAGTCAACATATTCACTTTTATGTAATGAGTTCAGATTAATATTCTTACTGTTTGTTTATATTTTGGAAGGAAAATTTAGCAGTTCACGCTGACACCAATAACCCTCTTTTGTCTGAAATCACTGCAGGTGTGTGTTTCTGTCCACCTCTGTTGTCATGTTGGCATATTTTTCAAGATACCATGTTAGTCTATTTTCTACAGATTCTACTGTGGGGTTTTTTTCCTTTTAAAAGCCTTTATAGATAACTGGTATGTATCTTATTGAAGGTAAATCAGATTAAAGAGATTAATGTGTTGAACTGCATCTAGAAGTATCCAGATGCTGATATTGACATTTTCTATACTTTGTTCTTCTTCAGGCTTCATCCCCAATACCTTTCTTCTTTCTTTCTCATTATCTGTACTATCAGTGACTCTCTGAGTCACAGTTCTGGATGGGCCAAAATGCTCTACCACACAAAACCACAAAAATGCATTGAGCCGTCTTGTCCCTAATAGGATAATCTTCACTACTTACTAAAATATGGATCTAAGGTAGATTTTAGGAATTTCAGTGAATACTTTGCTGTGCACAATCAGCAGAAACAGAAGTCATGTGTGAGTCCAAAATATCATGTAATCCATGAGAGAACCTCCTTGGCATCATGACAAATTATGTTGGTATATAACAAAATATGAACAACTTAGACCAATACAATAAGCTTCTACGATTTGCTTGTTCACACAGAACTGAAGAATCCTTCACAAACACATACTTTAAGGAAGATAATTGATTAGGTCATTGTTTCAACACCAATGTTGCCAACTGGAAGGCAAAGAACATCCATATACACAGCAGACACAGACCTCTGTCGGAGAAGGTGGGTGATACAATTTTAAACTAAGCTTGTTGAGTTTTAATCAAATTATAATTTTGGGGTTGTGTGACAGGCTCATACCCCTACATCCATTCACAGGTTCTTGTTCCTACTCCCATCAGAATTCTTTCCCCTAAAAAAAACCCAGAAGACTCAGCACTTCATGCAATTGTGACAGCAAAGTCTGTGGAAGGAGTCATGGGACAGGGAAAGAATTAGGTGGAAGAGGAAGAAGAAAGACACCTGAGATATTTTGGCTGATGATAAAATAAATGTTTCCATAAGTAGCAGACTTGCCCAGGGCATTTTGTCACTCATCCAGCTCCTGTTCCTTCCTTGTCCAGTCAGGCTTCAACTACTACTTAGGCCAACAAATGAACTGTTTGTGTGGCGGTCTCTAACTAAGAAAGAAATCCTTCAGAAAGAAAGTAAAAAGACTATATTTGTCTTGATTTGTTTGACAGGTATCTGTGCTTACAAGGCAAAATAGCAGTTCTGGCATCATTATTCTGAACTTACTCAAACTGAAGTGGTGATTGAGTTGTCTGTTGCCTCCCCAGTGAATCCCTTCCATTAGGCTATAAGATGAAAAGTATGCTACCAGTTTCCAGAATGAAACTTCCTTGGAAGGAAGGTCAGTTACATGATTCTGAATCAAGTTTGACAGTGGGTTCCCAGGAACATAAAGACTTTCTGGAGGACTATATGACAGTGACTCCCCAGTAGTCATGTTGGTAGATGTTATTTCAAGTTAGAATTGAAGGACCCGATGTTGTCTTGCTGGAGCGTGTCCAGAGAAGGGCAACAAGTTGGTAAGGGGTTTGGAACACAAGCCCTATGAGGAAAGGCTGAGGGAGCTGGGGTTGCTTAGCCTGGAGAAGAGGAGACTGAGGGGTGACCTTATTGCTCTCTACAACTACCTGAAGGGAGGTTGTAGACAGGCAGAGGTTGGTCTCTTCTCCCAGGCAGCCAGCATCAGAACAAGAGGACACAGTCTCAGGCTGGGCCAGGGCAGGTTTAGGCTGGATGTTAGGAAGAAGTTCTATAAAGAGAGAGTGATTGCCCATTGGAATTGGCTACCCGTGGAGGTGGTAGAGTCCCATCATTGGAGGTGTTCAGGAGGAGACTTGATGGGGTGCTTGGTTGCATAGTTTAGTTGTTTAGGTGGGTTGGATTGGTGATGGGTTGGATGCGATGATCTTGAAGGTCTCTTTCAACCTGGTGTATTGTATTGTATTGTATTGTATTGTATTGACTGTTAAGATTAAATTACTTGCTCATGGATAGTCAATTGTGCTAGAAAATTAAGAACAAAAGTCTAGAACAAAGGCTGTATTCCTGCCTCATCACATCATTTTATTTCTTCTATTTTTTGTTATTTTCGTTTCCATGTCCTTTATAGGAACATGATTTATCAGATATCTATTACGAGTCAGAACAGAATCTCCAGATCTCTTTTGGTCTTGCTTTTAGGGAAGACAGTTACATTTTTCCATGCCACTCATAAGGCAGGTTACTAGTACTTATATATAGTAAGAGACAGAGCTAAGCTAAGCTGCAAAGTGTTTTGAAATCCATGGTTAAAATGTGCTGCACAAAATGCAAATTATCTTTGTTCTCTTCTCTTCGTCTTGGCACCTCTTGGCTCCAATTTTTACCACCGTATGCTTTCCTGTCTCTCCTTACAATTGTGTTATATTGCTCTCCTTGATCCTTCCTATCACCTCATCTTTCCTTCCACATCAAGGAGCCTTTCTCAGTAATAGTTCTAGCATTTGAGCACAAGGAGCGTGCCCCACTCAGAAACATAATAATATAATCACTATAAAATGGGGTTATCTTCAGTTCAGCTCTGGATGTCATTCACATTGTTCAACAGATATTCAGAAGAAGAGCTGATGATAGCCTGATTCTTTTCACTCATGTAAGACTTACTGCCATGTAACTTTATTGCCTCCATCAGGATTTAGCTGATTTGAGTAGCAATAGAATAAATATAACGATTTTTTTAAAGCATCCGTAGAAGTTGTGTGTGTGCCACATCTGGGGCTACAGTGGGATACACATTTTCATCATTACAGCCAAAACAGCTAGGTCCCTGTGGAACTTTTCGACTCCAGGAGCCTAGTTACACACAAATACCAAGATAAAAACTAATGAGCAGGTATTCAGTATTCATTTTCAAAACTGAGCAAAGAGAATTGGCTGATTTCATGGAGTACTGCAAGACCCTACCTAGTGGCAAAACATTTCATAGTTTCATAGTTTCATAGTTTCAGTTAGGGTTGGAGGGACCACAAGGATCATCTAGTTCCAACCCCCTGCCATGGGCAGGGACACTCTACCCTAGATCAGCTGGACAGAGCCTTGTCCAGCCTGATCTTAAACACCTCAAGGGACGGGGCCTCAACCACCTCCCTGGACAACCCATTCCAGGCCTTCACCACCCTCACGGTGAAGAACTTCTCCTCACATCTAGCCTGAATCTCCCCACCTCCAGCTTCATCCCATTCCCCCTAGTCCTATCACTCCCTGATAGTCGAAAAGTCCCTCCCAGCCTTCTTGTAGGCCCCCTTCAGATACTGGAAGGCCACAATGAGGTCACTCGGAGCCTTCTCTTCTCCAGACTGAACAGCCCCAACTCTTCAGTCTGTCCTCATAGGAGAGGTGCTCCAGCCCTCTGATCATCCTCGTGGCCCTAAAAACATGGGTACACTAGATTTCTCACTGCAATATCAGTGAATGTATTTTTACAATACAAAGAAATTTGCTAAAGGTTTCTATAATGCTTAGCTATAGAATTAAAGAACTGTAAGACTAGTAATTATTTAGAAGTGACTAGTAATTATTTAGAAGTAACCAGTAATTATTTAGGAGCACCAAGAGGCATCCTAAGAAATTAGAATTGAAGCGATTTACTCAATCAAAATATTCAAAACTGCCTTCTGGATTTAATGAAGGTCTCCTCCTTGAAATAGCAAGGACTTCAGCTAGAGGGGTCACATGACTAAATTATGAAAGTTTTTAAAGACATTATTGCCATGATAGAGAAGATAAATGAAATTCATGTACTGTACCTAGACTTTAAAAAGGCAGCTGACAAGGTTCTGTATCAGAGATAAATTGCTTAAGTAAAATCGTGGAACAGCAGGAATAAATAGGGTAACAGACCAAACATGGTGTAATAGCACAACACAAAAATGTATCTGAAGATGGATATTTCATCCTCTTTAGAAAAAAGAGTGGATTAAATATATAAACTAAGAATAAATTTGAAGACCAGTCATCTAGGTCTCCCATAAGGAGGCGGCTGGCCATGACTAGAATAGGGAAACCAAACATTGAATGAATCCATACTTTTCTTACTCCACTCCTCACAGGGCAGGAGGTGTACAGACCTGCCAAGGGTGGTCATGCATATGGAATTTAGATGTGCTTTGCTTGCCATTATTGGACCAAGGTAGCATTTATGATGCTAGATAAACAGTTATTTAAACAAAGGCAAACAAGTCTTCTAAGTTGTCAGTGATTTTAATGTCAGGCAAGCAATGACTAACAGAGGGTGCTTCCAACTCCCACTTGTACCACAAAGGAATGATAGCATCAATGTTCTTCCCAGGAGCAAGGAATGGGAAGAAGGAAGAAGGGTGGATCTGAGGCAAAGGAAAGCTGAGCCACTGAAGTCGAGGCAAGCAATGGTCTGAAAGTAAATTGAAATGCAAACTCTACATGATTACCGGTGCATGGAGCAGGGGGAACAGTGTTGAGCTTCTCCCATTCTCCAACTTTACTCTCCAAAGGTCTTGCACTTGGTGTTTGTGCAGGGTTCACTTCTATACTATGCGTGGAAGTATTTTCTGTAAGATATAAGTAAACTCTTGAAGCCAACTGTAAGTAGAAAAATGTAATGTATATTAGGAGTAAAGGTGAATCAGTATGGCATTACACTAGCAGTCCACAGACACGAGGGGTTGCATTAAGTAATTCTGACAGAATAGTGTAACCAAATGTTGTATGTGAGAAAATTATAGGAAAAAAGCAAAGGCCATCTGTGAGATCAGAAATAGGTAAGTCTGTTTCTGGAGTGAAAAAAAAGGTATTGAGGAAAAAAAGACTACAGGCAGACATTGATTTGGATAAGACTGCATGGTCTTATGTCTTTATTAACCAGTTCTAGGCAGTTGAAGTTTTTAGAGTATGTAAATAGAATATTCTAGAAGGTACTGTGAACAAATAAACAGGATCATTATCATAAAAGTGGTACTCTCAAAGCT
Source organism: Colaptes auratus (assembly GCA_015227895.2). Taxonomy (NCBI): domain Eukaryota; kingdom Metazoa; phylum Chordata; class Aves; order Piciformes; family Picidae; genus Colaptes; species Colaptes auratus. Next base: position 31,324,031 of record CM037631.1, read on the forward strand.
TAATCCATTTTTTATAAATGCAAAAGTTTTACTGTTTTAACATTAAGAATGGATTTTAACTGAAAGATTTAAACCAAAAGTTTCTTCAGAAACTCTCACACTTTCCCCATGAGTATATGCATAACATAGGCTCTTTCATTATGTACAGGATTTTGCATCAGTCACTGAATAATAATTATTGTCTGCTGTAGCTTCACCCTAACCTACCTGGAGTTTCACAACATTGCAGTAGAAAGCTGATTCTGAATAGGGCAGCTCCTCAAACAGGCACTGATCTACCAGATGCTAAGAGGATACACAGAAACATGAGGGAGGGCTTAAGCCAGTATATAGGAGAGAAACCAGATGTGTGAGAAACATTATACAGGCACTGTCAAAAATGAAGAAAGAAATAGGCTGAAGAAAGCAGATGGGTGGACAAAGTGACAATAATATCAAACAACAAAATAGACAACAAATGCCTAGAGAGAGGGAGGGGTGAAAAAAAAAATCACAATGTTGAAGATATGAAAATAGGTAAATATGAAATATTGTAAAATAATGAGGCACTCATGAGTTTTTATAAGAGTGTGTGCATGCAAATTCAAGAAACATAGCAAAAATAATATCACAACAATAATGGTTAGGCTCTGAATTTATCAGGGTCTTGAACAGGTTCATGACTTTGGTGTATCACTGTATCTAGAGTTATATGTCTCCAAATCAAAGGTGTGAATGCCTAGATCTTTTTAGGAAGTGTTTGGAAATTAATCTTAAAGTACACAGACCATCTCATCCTGGGCTGCATCAAAAGCAGTATGTGGCATCAGATCAAGGAGGTGATCCTGCCACCAAAATCTGCTTAGATCTACCTGGAGTACTCTGCCCAGCCCTAGGGCCCTCAACACAGGAAGGACATGGGCCTGATGGAGGATTCAGAGGAGGGCCACAGAAATGATCAGAGGGCTGGAGCACTTCTCTTATGAAGACAGGGCTGAGAGAGTTGGGTTGTTCATCTGGAGAAGAGAGAGAGCCACTGGAATCGGCTGCCCGTGGAGGTGGTTGAGTCCCTTCATTGGAGGTGTTCAAGAAGAGGCTTGATGGGGTGCTTGGTGCCACGGTTTAGTTTTTTAGTTGTTTAGGTGGGTTTATTGTATTGTATTGTATTGTAGTGTATTGTATGTATGTATTGTATTTAGGTGGGTTGGTTGAATCCATTGGTGGACGCAATGATCTTGAAGGTCTCTTCCAACCTGGTGTATTGTATGTATTATTGTCCCTATAGTGGCCTTCCAGTACATGAAGGGGACCTGCAAGAAAGCTGGGGAGGGGCAATTTACAAGGGCATGTAACAATAGTACAAGGAGCAATGATCTGAAACCAAAGAAATGCAGATTTAGATTGGACGACAGGGAAGAAGTTCTTTACTATGAGTGTGGTGGAACAGGGAGGTGGTGAAGGGCCCATCCCTGAAGGCATTCAAGGTCAGGCTTGATGGGGCTCTGAGTAACCCAACCTAGCTGAGGATTGCCCCTGCTTACTGCAGGGCAATGGGACTGATAATGTAGAGCTTGCTTCCAACCCAATGCCTTCTGTGATTCTATGATTTTAAAAAGAGTTGAACAAATGCATTGCTGAAATCATAAATGATGTATAACATATTTAAAATGTATAAAAGCATCCATGTACAAGTTGTACTGATTTTGTTGATACTATACAAACATCAATGTTATAGTTAGCATTTAGTTCAGATTGTATTGTATAGATAGACCATAGTTAAGTTACTTTAAAGCCGTATTCAGTTTTCAGCAGACCTCAGGTTCCACCCACAACACTGCATATTTTTTAGTTAATCTATAGTTTAAGTAGTTTCTCTCAAAAATCTCAAAAGATTCTGGGTGTTAGAAAAAGAATATTAGCCTAGAACATCTTCATTGATAAAAACTTGATCTGTGTCTGAAAATGCTGATACTCAAGCAAGGCGTTTTAAGAGCTGCTTCTATGATTTTTAACATGAATTAAAATAATTGACCAGTGCAAAGTCCATTAGAACCCAATCTACTATATCTTTGGAAGGCATAATATCTTTGGCAGTGTTAGCGAAGTGAAGTGACTGCAGGATTTCTATTATTTTGAGCAGGTTGGGGCCAGGAATATTTCAAGGTAAAACTCAAGGAGAGACAACCTGAATGGAAAAAGAGGAGCAATAGTTTAAAAAAAAAAAAAAAGAAAGGCTTGCTTGTGGCATGGTCCTATATTTTAACAATTTTACATGATGACTTCTGAGTTATGTTGTAAAAAAAATAATGGAGAAGCCAGGATTAAGTTAGGATAAATTGACTAATAAGAAGAAGGTATCAGCGAAAGAAACAGTAAGGCCTCAAGAAGACAGTGAAAGTAATTTATTGACAAGCCTAGGTAGGCATGCTAAAAATTTAATGAATTCTGAGCTTCAGTGTTCACAAAGGAGGATTGGGAACAGATGCCAGAAACAGACATAAATTTACAGCAGAGGTGGAAGGCATACTGAAGAAACTCAAGATCGTGCCAGAAGAGGTGACCTAGAGAAATTAGAACATTTAAAGACTGAAAACTAAAGGACCAGAAGGTACACATTGATGAAGCGTCCCAAAAGAGATAGGAAAACCTTTAGCAAGTTTATTTATAATCTCTTTGGAATGCAAAGGGCAAAGTGGCACATATTTAAAAAATGGTCTAGCTAAAATCTAGAAAGCTTGACTTGCAAGATGAAAGGTGAACTAAATATTTTAAATGTAAGGACATCAGTTAATGCATGGATTGTCTAAAGCTGTGCAAGACCACGGGTGAGAATTTCAAAACCACTCAGAAGTGGTTTCTATCTTAAAACCATATGAATGCTTATTTACCTAACACTTTCAAGTTCCTTGTGTCTTAAGTTCTGTGTTCTTTCTCTGCTAATGAGCTCTATAAAATGTAAATATTGGAGACTCTTCTATAAAGGCCTAACAATAAGATGATATTGAGAGCCTTGCATCATGTCCTCTTAGAGGGAAAAAAAAGAAAACCATCTGTAAGATGTCACACAGAATTAAAAATTGCACTGAACACAAAATTATTTTTTTCTTAATAATCTAAATCTGAGCTTTACTCCTTCCTCTCTGAAGTGACTCTAGCATGACTGAGTTCCTTCAATTCAAGAGAGATGGACAGACTGGAGAGGATCCAAAGGAGCTCCACAAAGATGATGATCAAAGGGATGGAGAATTTGCCCTGTGAGGAAAAACTGAAAGAGCTAAAGTCTTTTCCCTGGTGAAGAGAAGGCTCAGGGTAACTTCATCACAGCATTCCAGTACTACAAATAGGTTGTCTCTTCACACGAAGCTGTATAAAGAAGACAAGGGACACAGGTACAAGCTACACTGGAAGAAGTTTTATCTCAATGCATGAAAGAAATTTTTTAACATGAGAACAATCAGTCACTGGAGCAACCTCCCCAGGGACAGAGTAGTCACCATTCCTGGAGGTTTTCAAGATGTACTTAGGCAGGGTGCTAGATAATCATCTAGTCTCCCTTTCCTGTAAACTGTTGGACCAAATTACCTTTTGAGGTCCTTGCCAGCCCAGGCTGCTCTACAAGGCAAGTGCAGGGTCTGCAT
>CM037631.1:31328147-31370926 GCA_015227895.2 Colaptes auratus
ACTTCACTTTATGTTCTGTTCCATGATGAGGGAAATATATTGCATTGTGTTGGTCAAAGCCATGAAACAACCAGTTTCAATGAATCTAATTGATTCACTTCTGTTTATACACAAATATTTCAAGGTGAACAAATTTGTCCACTCATGACATGAAACATCCTCCAGAGATATTTCTTCTTTATGCTGACTATAAAAGAAGTACAGAGCAAGTGAGCTCCAAACTTAGTTAATGAAGTTAGGAGAGAAAAAGTGAAACCTTTGCATGATCCAGACAAAAAACTGGATAAAAAGTATCAGTGAAAATTGATCCATATCATCTAGAAAGAACAGCTATGAGATGGTACCTCTAAAGAATCTTTAAATGATAAGCATACTGCACCTGAAACCCCATGGCAGCAGGCATGGTCTTATTGATCAGATATTCAGTGTCCTCCTCCAAGGGCATCCATCCAACCCCCTCTGCACCAGCAGGGACAATCCTCAACTAGATCGGGTTGCCCAGCGCCCCCTCCCAGCTTCACCTGAATATCTCCATGGATAGGGCCTCAACCACCTTCCTTGGCAACCTGTTCCAGTGTTCCACCACCCTCATGGTGCAGAACTTGTTCCTATCACCATCTAAATCTGCTCTTCTCTAATTTCTAAGCCTTGCCTCTTGTCCTGTCACTGCAGGCCTTGTAAACAGTCTCTCCCCATCCTTCTTGTAGGTACTGGAAGGTACTTAGGTACTGGAAGGCTGCTATTAGGATAGAGGCCTCTTGTGAATCTCATTAGTAGATATATCTTCTTAGGCAAGGCTCCTATAATCCAAAAGGGAATTTATCATGGTAGGGCTGTTTATTTATTTCTTTTTTTTTTTTTCCATCCTTTGGCCTGTTTTAAATTCTCTGATCTAAATAAAAATTATTCTAACTTGGCATGACTGCTATAAATTATCAACATAAAAATACTTTGCACTTTTATAGCACTTCTTCCTTCAGAATTAGGTAACTCTGCAAGCATTGCTTTTTGCTACATCTTATGAAGATAAAAACTACAGCAGAGAAAGCGAAGATTGAAAGGTTACACGACTTGCCCAAAGTCAACAGAATGAATCAATGTGACAAAAACAATTCAGTCCAAATTTCAGTCTGACACCTAATTGCATTTGTTTTGACAAGTACCTCAAAAATGGTCTTGATATCTGTACTCAGAAAATTATTAAAACATGGATTAACTTCTTTTTCCAGTTGACACAGTTGACAGCTCTTGATCTTCAGAGAACTGGTGTCTTCAGGCTGCCAATCACACTACTTTTGAAGATATTTACATACCTTTCCTTCTTTAAAGATAAAACATTTATTCCACCATGCTCTGTTAATACTTGAAGCAAACAAGAGTGTCAGTAGCAAACTTTTCAATCAACACTAATAAACATATCAAGACATCCTTCACTACTTGCTTACATCCAGGCTTAATGCCAATCCTTCACTCAAGCTCCCCATGCACATTTTGGGACAGAATTCTGCCCTATATTCTGAGCTGTGCTTAGACCTCACCAATATGACCCAAGATTAACTCCCAACTACCTGATTCCTTTGGATCTGAATGGTGGGCTGTGATGCCAGGTGGCAACTGAGATTGCTGCGGCTGCTGTTGAGCTACAGATGTCTGCACCAGCTGCTGCTGCTGTGCTGCTGTTGTTTTGTTGTTGCTGTCTGCTGCTGCTGCTGCGGTTGCTGCTGCTGCTGCTGCTGCTGTGTGGTTGTTGCTGTATTGGTGCAGCTGCTGTTTGGGGACTGCTGATGCTGTTTGGGAAACTGTGCTAAGTCTGAGTTGGATTCCCAACCAAACCTTTTGGGGAAGGTAGTCTGGTGGAAGCAACTTTAATTGCTGATGTAGACACACCTGGAAAAGAGTAAATGGTTTAAGATGGAACAGTGTAACATGAAAGAAAAATATTACAATACCTTAAATCCTTTTGCATTTTTACTGCTGATAATAAAAGCCCAGACATACATGTAAAAAAACACTTCCACATAGCAGAAGTGCTCTGTTCAGAGACAAAGAGCTTTATATAGATTTTCACTGTGGCAGCAGAATAGCACCCAATGAAATGTCACCATCCCAGTCTACTGCCTACACCTTTTGTAGTACAAACAATTCAACAGATATTTTATAAGCCTGATCTTCCAACAAGCAAAACAGTTCCAAGTAGGACTGTAAAAAAGTTAGGATGTGTGGATAATAAATATCAAACTCATCAATATCAGCCAAGATATCTGTTAGTGAGTGCAATGTTACTGCAAAAGAATGAAGCAAGCAATGGTATGTAACCATGTATGGAACACACCAATTCGTATGTTAGGCATGGAGATCTAACAAGGAAGGAAGTAATTAACCAAACCAAATTTGCAGTGAGGTGGAAAGACAAAGCTCCCAATCAATCTTACGTACTTATTTAGAATCACAGAATGTGTGTGTCAGAAGTGACCTCTAAAGGTCATCTAGTTCCAAACTCCCTGCAGTCAGCAAGGACATCTTTGACAGGTTGCTCAGAGCCCCTACCAATCTTATCTTGATTGTTTCCAGGGATGGAGCATCTACCACCTCTCCGGCAACCTCAGCACGGGTTTCACCAATCTCATTGTTAAAAAAAAAAATTCCTCCCTTCTATTTAGTCTAAATGTCCCTTCTCTTAGTTTAAAACCATCACTCCCTGTCCTGTCACAACAGGCCCTGCTAAAAAGATCACAGAATACATCCGGTTGGAAGATGTCTCTTCTCCCAGGCAACCAGCACCAGAACAAGGACACAGTCTCAAGCTGCACCAGGGGAGGTTTAGGCTAGTCTTTAGGAAAGAAGTTCTTCATGGAAAGAGTGATTGGCATTGGAATGGGCTGCCCAAAGAGGTGGTGGAGTCACCATCACTGGAGGTGTTTTAGGAAGAGACTGGATGGGGTGCTTGGTGCCATGGTTAGTTGATTAGACGATGTTGGATGATAGGTTGGACTTGATCTCAAGGTCTCTTCCACCTGGTTAATTCTATTCTATTCTATCATCCATTCCAACCCCAACCCAGCACTGAAAGGTCAACACTAAACCATGTCCCTGTGCTCCAGGTCCCACACCACTTGAACACCCTCAGGGATGGTGACCCAGCACTGCCATAGGCAGACCATTCCAAGGCTTGAGAATCTTCTCTGAGAAGAAGTATTTCCTAACATCCAGCCTGACCTCCACTGGTGCAACTTGAAACCATTTCCACTATTCCTGTGTTTGTCATCAAGGAGAAGATCTGGCCCCTCTTTTTCATAAATCCCCTTAAATACTTGAAAAGCTGCAATGGAAGTCCAACACAGCCTTCTCTATTTCTGTCATTCCCTCATAGTTGTCACAACATCTCCAACAACATTTGCCTTGCCTAGAATTTTAAACTGTACATGCAGAAAAGCAAAGTGCCGTATCCTAAGAAGGCAGTTTTTAACACAAGTCCCAGCTGTAGTGGAAAACCAGAAGAAAGTCATAGAATCACAGAATGGTTTCAGTTGGAATGGACCTTAAAAATCATCTAACTCCACCCTCCTGCAGGGCAAGGACACTCTACACTAGACCAGGTTGCTCAAGGCTTTGTCAATCTCATTTCTCTACATTTACAGTGATAGAATCATAGAATCATAAATTGTCAGGGCAAGAAGGAACCTCAGGATCGTCTAGTTCCAACCCCCTGCTGGGCAGGGATACCTCACACTAGATCACGCTGCTAAGAGCCACATCCAGCCTGGCCTTAAAACCCTTCAGGGATGAGGTTTCTACCACCTCTCTGGGCAACCTTTTCCAGTGTGTCACCACCCTCATGGTGATGACAGACATCATACCACATTCTGGCAATCTAAACAAGCACCCTTTTCTCATTGCATATATAAGAAGGTTTCTCTCATTTTCCTGGTCATCTCTTTTCACTCATGAATTTAAACTGCTTCACATGTGGAACTATTGTAAGATTATGGCACAAACATTTCACCAGAATCCTTTGCAATGACACCAATAGCCTTGGGAAAAAAACCCCAACTTTAAAGATAAATTTGACCTAATGTATTTTAGACTTAAAACCTCTTTCATGATCACATTCAGATGAAAATCCACAGTTCAAACAGTAGAAATTCTGCTGCGCCCTGTGCTCTAATTCTTCATGGCCTGATTACCAGAAGTGAGCAGACACTTCATGACTGACATGAGCAGCCAACATGTCCTTGCAGCCCAGAAGGCAAATCACATCCAGGCTGTATCAAAAGCAGCATTGCCAGCAGATCCAGAGAGGTGATTCTACCACTTCGCTCTGCTCTGTGAGACCTCACCTGGAGTACTGCATCTAGGTCTGGAGCCCTCAATACAGGAAGGACATACCTGATGGAGCAGATACAGAGAATGGCCACAAAAATGATCAGGGGTTGGAGCACCTCTGCTACAGGACAGGCTGAGGGAGCTGGGGTTGGCCCTGGAGAGACAAGGCTCCGGGGAACCTAATAGCAGCCTTCCAGTACCTTAAGGGGGCCTAAAGAAAGATGGAGAAAGGCTATTTACAAAGGCCTGCAGTGATAGGACAAGGGGCAATGGCTTCAAACTAGAGAAGAGCAGATTTAGATTGGATGATAGGAACAAGTTCTGCACCATGAGGTGGTGAACACTGGAACAGGTTGCCAAGGGAGGTGGTTGAGGCCCCATCCCTGGAGATATTCAAGGTGAAGCTGGACAGGGCGCTGGAAGCCCAAACCAGTTGAGGATGTCCCTGCTGACTGCAGAGAGGCTTGGACTGGATACGTTTGCAGGTCCCTTCCAGCCTGGAGCATTCTATGATATGGAAGGCAAAAATATCACCTCAGGCTTCATTTGGTTGCCCAGTTTCAAGTGGAATGGAAAATCAAAATCAGGAAAAAACATCATGGGATGCTTGCAATTGTCAGGCAGAGCATTCTTCAAGTGTTGGTCTCTGAAGGCCCTTTCATTTATCCCAAATTTTAGCTACTGGCTGTGGAGCTGATTCAAACAAGCTGGCACACAGAGTTGGAATTAAAAATTCCAGAAACCTAGAAATTATGATCCAGGCTAATTTGCAAGGATTTGAAGACCACCATGCTGATAAAAATACATAGAGGAAGAGCTGCAAAGGCTTCTGTACCGTTCCGAATTGTCAGCGAGACTAGCTACCACAAGAAATATTCTATAGGCTAGGCACGACAAGCATAAGTTGTGTTTATTTGATGTTAACTTTGCATGTTTTTGTAAATCAGACTTTATGAGAAGCAATTATCTTCAAATACTGCAAACATCCATTTTCCATGCATCAAGAGTTCTTAAAGCAAATCATTTGGAGGCTGCAAGTAGATTCTTCTCAATATAAAAAGCTAAGCCATCCTGTCTCAGCACATTCTCTTTAAAAAGACGATCTGCACTTCAGTTGTGGAACTCTCTTCCTCTTTACTTCAACAAGACCATTTGTGGCATATCTAGGATTACTTTCAGTAGATTTCTTTCACATCTCCTGTGCTTTACACAGAGATTCACAGAACAGTTTAGGTTGGAAGGGATCTAGTTCAAACCACCCCCACCATGGGTAGAAGATACCTTCCACTACACCAGGTTGCTCAAGGCCTTGTCCAATCTGGCCATGAACACCTCCAGGGAGGAGGTGTTCACAACCTCCCTTGGCAACCTCTTCCAGTGTCTCACCCTCCTCACTGTCAACAATTTCTTCCTAATCTCCAGTCTGAATCTCCCTCCTTCCAGCTTCAATCCATTCCCTCTTGACCTATAACTATAAGCCCTTGTAAAAAGTTCCTCCCCAGTTTTCTTGTAATCCCCCTTCAGGTACTGGAAAGCTGCTCTAAGGTTTCCTTAGAGCCTTCTTTTCTCCAGCCTGAAGAGCCCCAAACTCTCACAATCTGTCCCCACAGGGGAGGTGTAAACATCAAGTGTTTGGCATGAAGCACAAGTGCACAACCCCTAGGTTATTTTCCAAACAAACCCCCAATTCATCAGTGAAAGAGCTTTTGTAAACAGAATGTTGTTGCCATACCTTGTGCTACTGTTGACATAACCACTGAGGGTGTTGATGACACCACAGCAGTCACAGCAATAGTATTGGCAGTACAGGAAGGAGTGGAACAGCTGCTACTGCTGCTGCTGCTGGTAGTGACCAAAGAGGACTGGGAAGCTGTTATACCACTGGCTGCTTCTGAGTAGTTGAGGCAATGACAGATGTTTGGACAAGTTTCGTAACTGCTGCATAGTTGTGGGACTTCGAAGGATGTTGGGTACAAAAGTTGAGCTTGGAGAGGTGGTTACTATTATCACCTGAAAGAAGAGAAAGAACAAAGAAATTCATTTGTTCTTTGCATTTATTTAAAAGCACAACAAAAATCTCACTAATGATTCTGTCTATGTGTATTTAGCTTTAGGGACACTTGTTTTTTGAGACCATTTAAAAGTGTCATGATCGCATTTGCTGGCCACAGGAAAAAGTTCAATTCACTTGAAGAAGAGCTAGTAAACATTTCCTTAAAGTCAGAAAGGTAATTTTTCTGAGGAAAACAATCACTATCTAATTAAAGTAGAATTACCTTGTGTCTGAAAACAGACACAAATTAACTCCTTCCCTTTGGCAAAATGGGCCAGGAAGCCTGAAAACCATTTTAAATGGAACTGAGGAGATTTCCAGCAAGTTTAGAACACCAATCTTCCAAACCTCGCAAGAAACCGCAATGAGAGCATAGATTTCCCTCTCCCCCCCTCCTTTAACAATTAACAAGCAGTTGCTGAGTCAAGAATAGGAAATCTTTTTTGATCCACAAGCTGTAAACAATCAATATTACATCAGTGAAAAACAATTTGGTTTAGGTTTGAAACAATTTCTGCTTTCCTTAGTCCTCTCAACTCTTTAACTGTCTGAAAACCATTTGTGCAAAGAGAATAAACATTACCCCTAGTAACAATTACAACAACCATGAATCTGACCTGACACAGAAAAACAGAATTCTCTACAATAGTGGAAGAGATCTGTTCTTATGTAACTGACCTAGAAAACTAACTGTTTCTTGAGCACTGAATATGGGCACTGTTTACATAAAGAGATGCCTTTTACTCTGCTTTACCTCTTTGCACTTACAAACACAAACACACAGCACAGAACATTTGAGGAAATGATACAATCATGTGACTGTCCCAAGGAAAAAAAAAAGTCATTTATTAACACCTTCCAAATTAATTAATGATTTGATGTAACAAAAGCAGAAACAACAGGTACAGAAAGAGCAAAGAAGATCTGGGTCAGCTCAAGCCAAAAGACTTAAGACTAAAACCCCAAGGACTACTGCAAATTTGCTTGACAGGAAAGAAATAACATAATGGCACCAGAAATGGACTTAAGTCTCTCGAGCACAGAGAGATTGAGAACTTATAATATCTTACAAATAAACAAATAAATATTAACCACATGGATGGAATAAAAGCAGCAAATTTCACCAGCGTGGCTGCCTCTTCCTTTTGCCCTAGGGTTTAGTTTTATTGTCTAAAGCTGTTTCAATCAAAACACCCTTCTGAAATTGCTATAACCATGCAGATGAGCTGAACACAACACAGCTTGATTCTGGTACAAGGTTTGTAGGGGAAAGATCCTACAGCCTGCTGGAGCTGTTTCTTACCTAGCCAGTTAACACTAGAAATAATTCCCAAGTGTTTGAATTTTAGGGCCAGATCCATTCCACCCAGGATAATTATTTTAGGAATACAGTCAAAGGACAACTTACAGTTACAAAAATAGGCAGATTAATCCCACTAAACTTCCTATATAAATCTGTAGTGTAGAAGGGAAGTTCAGCATCTCAGATACTTGAAATACAGGTGTGGAGGATGAATCTGAGCATGGCTGTAACTCCTGAAGACTTTTATTCTTCATTTAAAGACAGGGATAAAACATCAGTCCAAGATAGATAGAATCATAGAATTGTTAGGGTTGGAAGGGACCTCAAGGATCATCTAGTTCCAAACCCCCTGCCATGGGCAGAGACACCTCACACTACAGTAGGTTGCTCAGAGCCACATCCAGCCTGGCCTTAAAAACCTCCAGGGATGAGGCTTCCACCACCTGCTTGGGCAACCAGCTCCAGTGTCTCACCACCCTCATGCCAAAGAACTACTTCTTAACATCCAATCTGAATCTACCCATTTCTAGTTCTGTTCTGTTCCCCCTAGTCCTATCACTACCTGACATCTTAAGTCCCTCACCAGCTTTCTTGTAGGCCCCTTTCAGATACTGGAAGGCCACAATAAGGTCTCCTGGGAGCCTTCTCTTCTCCAGACTGAACAGCCCCAACTCTCTCCATCTGTCCTCATAGGAGGGGACATAGGCTTTCATAGGAGAGCCCTCTGCTCACCCTCGTGGCCCTTCTCTGCAAACATTCCAGCACATCCAGATCCTTCCTGTAATAGTGGCTCCAGAACTGGACACAGTACTCCAGGTAGGGTCTCACCAGAGTGGAGCAGAGGGGGAGAATCACCTCCCTCGACCTGCTGGCCACACTTCTCTTGCTGCAGCCCAAGATGTGATTTGCTCTCTGGGCTGCAAGTGCACACTGCTGGCTCCTGTTGAGCTTCTCATCCACCAGCACCCCCAAGGCCTTTCCTTCAGGGCTGCTCTCAAGACAGCCAGTGCCCAGCCTATATCAGCACTTGGGATTGCCCTGACCCAGATAAGATTATCACTTAATAACACTCTATTTAATAATGCATGGAGAAAAAGCTTGTAAAGCATTATACTTCAACAATGGCTGCTGTTCTGTGACTAAGCAGGTTTAGGGTTCTTAAATCTGTTTCTTCTTTCAAAATAAACACAGCAGGACAAAGTTTAGTGATCTCCACATACGAAGTACATCCAGGAAATAGAATTTTCAATTTTTATCCCCAAAGTATCAAAGCTCAAATTACAATAATTGTATTTTTGAGATACTTTTCCTCATGTATGTTGAAATGATTGATGTAAACTCATCATGGGCACCAAAACTGCATCACAACTTTTACACCAGAAAGGTTGCCCGATTAAAGAAAAAAGAAAGCTAAGCAAATCATAGAATGGTCTGGGTTGGAAGGGACCTCCAAAGGTCACCCAGTCCAATCCCCTCTGCACTCAGCAGGGACATACTCAACTAGATCAGGTTGCCCAGAGCCCTGTTGAGACTCACCTTGAATATCTCCAGGGATGGAGCCCCAAACACCTCCCTGGGCAACCTGCTCCAGTGTTCCCTCACAGTAAAGAACTTGTTTCTAACATCCAATCTAAATCTGCTCTTCTCTAGTTTGAAGCCATTGCCCCTTGTCCTGCCACTACAGGCCCTTGTGAAAACATAAACAAGTTGGGGTTTGTTGTTGATTTTGTTATAATAAAAACTAATTCCTAACATACATTTGAAATTAGTTCTGTCAGCTCTGCTTTGAGAGACATCAAAACTCAATTCCTGAAGAAATGAAGGCATTAACTGCCAGAAGCTTCACTAGTAAGATTCCTTCCGTGTCCCAGACAGAGGACTTTATTATGAGAGGATCCAGAAACTGGAGATTTGACATTATTAGTTATGATAAATCCTCCTCCAACCTACTAAAATGTCAAAACAATTCAGAGAGCTGGCATGCAGAAATGAAGAATTTCATTTACATCCACCAACTTCACTCATACCCAACTGCACTTGTTTGAAATAGTTCATTTCCAATTTCATTGTAACAAGTCTGACATTTAATTTTAAACTACCAAGAGGGATTTCTCCCACCAAAATAATCCAGCTCTGTAGGATGGCATATCTGGTGGACAAAAAGCGCAACTGGCAGATAAGAAGCTCAGTAGGAGAAACCAGTGAGCACTTGAAGCCCAGAAAGCTAATCACATCCTGAGCTTCATCAAGAGAAGCATAGCCAGCAGGTCGAGGGAGGTGATTCAACCTCTCTACTCCCCTGTGGTGAGACCCCACCCAGAATACTGCACCCAGTTCTGGAGCCTCTATTAGAAGAAAGATCTGGAGGCGCTGGAACATGTGCACAGAAGGGCCACAAGGATGATTAAAGGGCTGGAGCTCCTCTCCTGTGGAGACAGACTGAAGGAGTTGAGGCTGTTCAGTCTGGAAAGAACGCTCTGAGAAGACCTTATTGTGGCCTTCCAGTATCTGAAGGGGGCTACAAGAAAGCTGGGGAGGGACTTTTTAGGGTGTCAGGGAGTGATAGGACTAGGGAAATGGAACAAAAATAGAAATGGGTAGATTCAGATTGAATGTTAGGAAGAAATTCTTCATCATGAGGGTGGTGAGACACTGAAACAGGTTGCCCAGGGAGGTGGCAGATGCCCCATCCCTGACAGTTTTCAAGGCCAGGCTGGATGTGCCTCGGAGCAACTCAATCTAGCATGAGGTGTTTCTGCCCATGGCAGGGGGTTTGGAACTAGATGATCCTTGACATCATTCCCACCAACCCTGACAATTCTATGACTCTAAATCCAACAAAAGAGAGCAGTGTGGCAAATTTGGATGCAAACACTCCTCTGGCTCCCTAAATAAACAAGTGATTATTTCCCTATCTTTGTAGATTACCAAGAGAATCAAAGAATCCCATGCAAAGCAAACCCTAAAATTTCCATGTCAGAACTGCAGAAAAGGCTCTCAATAGCCCATTCTCTTCCTTTAGGAGATTTAACACACTCCATCTTTGACTACCATGAGGTACAACACTCAATACCACAGCCTAACAAGAACAACAGGATGGGTAAATTAAGCCCTATGCTAGCTGTGGATTTGCTGCACTGAAGGCAGGACATTTTATTTGATTGTTTATGCTCAGTCATGAATTTCTATACATGTACTGAGAGATGAAATTTGATCAAGGGCACTGTTAAAGAAGAGTGAATCAAATAAAAGCATCAAAGAGCACTGAAGTGGGGAAAGGCCAGAAAGTGAGCTCTTTATTGCACACTACTTCAGTTAATCTGCCTTGCTTTCAAAGCTTCCAAAAAAATCAGGACATGGGAACTCTCCTAATCCAAACAGAGTCATAAAACAAGTAAGACTAACAGAACAAATACCATGTGAAGGTTTGAGCTCAACAGTCAGACTCTCACAGCTGCAGAAATACACTTGTTAGTGACCAGCCTACCATCAGTGTGCTGGTACCAAGGCCAAATTAATTCCACAGGCCACCCCCTGCTCAAACGTGCCTTAATTAATAGCCCTACCAAGAATGAACTTGGTCTGAGTCACTCTCTTTTTTTTTAATCTTAAGAACAAAAAGGTACACACATCTGAAATGCTTCCTCAAGCATGGGAAAATAGTCAGGCCATAGATGAGGCACATCAAAATCTGAGTCCAATAGAGGGAAAACCTTTTGCACATGCTGCATCCTGGTGAAAGCCTGGCACACTCAGCTGGAATAACTGATCCTGATCACTGCAACACTCTTAATATGGAATGAGAAATGGCACACAGGCACTGAAAGGAAAACAAAAGACCCCTCCCCGCCAGTCTTTGATCAGCTCCACGAATAAGCTTTATAAACCCCCCAAAAAGCAGTCTCCAGACAAAAGGCTTGGCAAGGGAAAGCCCAAGCTACCTGTCCTGGCATTCTACTACTGCAAAGAATGATTATAAATATGGAAAATAGAAATAAGAAAGATTACCTTTGACCAATAGTTGTTACCATCTGAAGGCTGTTCAGTGGCCTATGTGATCCAGTTCTCAGTGGACTAGTGTCCATATCACAAAACCCAACACCACAAATGGTACTAACTGGCAACCTTGTTGGCAGTCTCACCAGAGAGGCCAAGAATTGAATGAGCATGGAGACTGAATCCCCTCTCATCCCTAGAAGTGGTCCCTTCAGGTCAGGGTTGAGGCACATTGGTGGGGCAGTCTGGGGGAAGCTTGCACTCCCGCTGCCTGTGCTGTACCTGTTCTGTGGATAAAAAGAGGGCTTCAGTCTCCACAGCTGTCAATCCAAGTCCTTTCACACACAGGTGAACTAAAGTCATACGAGAGTTTGGTTTGGTCTTTGTTCTTTTTTTTCCTTTAAGAGGGACGATTACCTTATCCCAAGTGCAATCCTTACCAAAAAAAACACCCCAAAACAAACAAAAAACCCAAACCAAAGCGAAAAACCAACACCAAATAAACCCCACAAACCAATCAGGCAGACAGTTCATAGAAAGGCAGAGTCCCACATCACATCTTACTCATGGATAAAAAAAAAAAACAGAACCAAAGTAACATTTGGCAGCTTCCCCCACATACCTTCTGTGTTGTGGTGTTTGTTGTCTGCGTGGAGGGCTTAGTGAAGGTTATTTTCACAGGCGACATGTGTGGTGGTAAGGAGTTGGCAATGCTCTGCATGATGTTACTCATCTTGGGGCTGCCACTTACAGGCACTGTGATAGTTTTAGTGACAGGAGTCACTGCCTTCGGGACTTCTTTCAGGAGAACAGGGGAAGAACTGGAAGAATTTGTTCGCCGTCTTTTGCGGGGCTTTTCGTCATCATCTGAGCAGCTGACACCTGCAAGAGAAGCACTTCTAAATCACAGTTTCCCCATCTGTAACTCTCACACTACACACTTGCTGAGTTTCACACCCACTTTCATATACAAGAAATAGAGGAAAAATGACATCTTATGGCCACCACTAACCTGCACCACACCACAAATGGTCTCAGTCATTGATATAGAATCATAGAATTGTCAGGGTTGGAAGGGACCTCAAGGATCATCCAGTTCCAACCCTCCTGCCAGGGGCAGGGATACCTCACACTACATCAGGTTGCTCAGAGCCACATCCAGCCTGGCCTTAAAAAACCTCCAGGGATGAGGCTTCCATCACCTCCCTGGGCAACCTGCTCCAGTGTCTCTCCATTCTCATGGGGAAGAACTTCTTCCTAACATCCAATCTGAATCTACCCACTTCTAGGTTTGCTCCATTCCCCCTACTCCTATCACTTCCTGACACCCTAAAAAGTCCCTCTGCAGCTTTCTTATAGGCCCCCTTAAGATACTGGAAGTAGACCACACTTCAAAGTGCCACAAAACAAAAGAAACCCGCAAACCCACAAGCTACTCAGTTACTGGTTTACATCACTCAGTTTAAGAGATTAAAATAACCTAAGAACCAGTACCGGGATTTCATTCTGTCTCCAGAAGTTTGACTCACAAGACTCTGCACACTAGGGACGGCATCTCAGATGAAAACTTTACACTGCTGCTTGATGCCGTTCCTGGGTTTGTTTACAGAGTTTAAGTTCTAAAGTTTATAAAGGATAAACTGAAGTTTATTCTCCTGTAGTCTTCTCCTATTTCAACCTCTGTACCTACTTCCATGCCATGCTTATATCATCACAGCAACCTTCTTCTTTTCACCTCAACACAGCATCTCGAGATCTTTTTTTTTCTCCATGACAAATTAACTGTGAAGGTCCAACTTCACTTTATCATCTTCTGTCTTGTTTGGTGTGATTTGTGAAACAGATATAAAACAGCATCTGACACACACAGAATCATGACAGCCAAATTCCAGCCTCAAAGGAGTTCATTCTTTCTCACAATCATTTACTGCAAGTGTAGAAAAATAAAAGCAGTCTGCTGAATAATCAGCTGAGTTATGGGTAACTTTCCGCAGCGTCACCAGTTCTTAACTGATGGTTCTTAAATCCATATAAAATGCTTTTAAGTAGGCAAAGAATTCATAAACTGAATCACAGAATGATTTAGGGTAAAGAGAAATTCCATGGTTACCTAGGCTCAATCCCTCTGCAGCCAGCAGGGACGTCTTCAGCTTAGATCAGGTTGCTCAAAGCCCTAACCTGCCCTTGAAAGTTTCCAGGGATGGGGCATCTACCACCTGTCTGGGTGACACCCTCACTGTAAAATATTTCTTCCTTATACCTAGTCTAAATATCCCCATTTACACTTTAAAACCACCACACCTTGTCCTGCTTTAACAGGTCTTGCTAAAAAGATTGTCATCATAAAAGATAGTTAAATTACTTTGAAAATCTCTTACTGCTATGGGGTAGTATCTCTGTTGACCAAAGAAGCCAGTGTTAAACAGTTCAAAACCACAGATAAGCAGAAAATACACAATCTCCTTATAGAAAACAGGATTGAAGAAGATGTTCTGTATGCCTGGGGCTTGCAGATAAAAAATGCTGTCATGGTAAAAAGCAGTCTTACTGATAACTCAAGCAAACTTGGTTAGCATTCAATCTCTAATTAAGGTCAAGATCTAATTACAGTCAATCACTCATTAAAATAACTCAAAATTCTGGCATTTGGAAAGTGAAGATGCAGGAATTAACATGGAGAAGAAAGTGCCCAGTAGCACAGCAAGTGATTTCTGAAAGATGGGGTTTGTCTCTTAGTACAAGTACCAGCTCATTTGCAGGTAGTCTTCAGAAGGCTGACAGCTGTGTCCACACAAAGGACTGAAAATTGAAGTAGAAAAGAGAAGCAAAGGCTGTATTTTAAGTTGGCTTTGAATGCCAACAATAGTTGCAGCTGGTTGTAGCAGCACAGATGAAGTGTGGATCTGTGAGTCTGGATTTCAAAGCTCTGATCAACAGTTTGCTTTATGGCCCTGAGCAAGCCTAGTGGTGATTTCCATCTATAAAGCTGAGATTTGGTTACAAGAGGACACCACAGATGGTGGTTATAGCATTGCTTCACCGAAAGAGTGATTTGCCATTGGAATGGGCTGCCCAGGGAGGTGGTGGAGTCACCAAGCCTGGAAGTGTTGAAAAAGAGCCTGGATAAGGCACTTAGTGCCATGGTTTAGTTGATTAGATGGTGTTGGGTGATAGGCTGGACTTGTTGATATCAAAGGTCTTTTCCAACCTGGTCAGTTCTGTATTCTGTAAGCTCAACTTTTGTACCCAACATCCTTTCCAAGTCCCACAACTATGCAGCAGTTATGAAACTTGTCCCAACATCTGTCATTGCCTCAACTACTCAGAAGCAGCCAGTGGTTATAACAGCTTCCCAGTCCTCTTTGGTCACTACCAGCAGCAGTAGCAGCTGCTCCACTCCTTCCTGTACTGCCAATGCTATTGCTGTGACTGCTGTGATGTCATCAACATCCTCAGTGGTTATGTCAACAGTAGCACAAGGTATGGCAATAACATTCTATTTACAAAAGTTCTTTCACTGATGAATTGGGGGTTTGTTTGGAAAATAACCTAGAGGAAGTGCATTGATGTTTATACCTCCCCTATGGGGACAGGCTGGGAGAGTTGGGGCTCTTCAGGCTGGAGAAAAGAAGGCTCCAAGGAAACCTTAGAGCACCCTTCCAGTACCTGAAGGGGGATTACAAAAAAACTGGGGAAGAACTTTTTACAAGGGCTTGTAGTGATAGGGCAACTGGTAGGGCTTACAGTGATTGAAGCTGGAAGGAGGGAGATTCAGACTGGAGATTAGGAAGAAATTGTTGACAGTGAGGATGGTGAGACACTGGAAGAGGTTGCCAAGGGAGGTTGTGAATACCTCCTCCCTGTAGGTGTTCATGGCCAGGCTAGACAAGGCCTTGAGCAACCTGATGTCGTGGAAGGTATCCCTACCCATGGCAAGGTGGTTTGAACTAGATGATCTTTAAACCATTCTATGAATCTGTGAGTAAAGGACTTTACACCATCACTGTGAGTGCACTATGCAAACTTTTAACTGTGAGGTCACTAGTCACACTGAAAATGTGCAGGAATTTCAGAATCCATCCTAATCAAAAACCCACATGCAGCCAGGAAGTTAGGACACAAGGGTTTTTGGTGGATTACCAAGAAATAAGAGAAAACTATTTATTTGTGGTCTTGATCCATAAATAACCTCCAAACCACTACAATACAGAAGTATGAAATTGAGATTAAAGTTGCAGAATATTATTTTATGTTAGATACTGCTGGGGTTCTGCAAAAACATAATTCATAGAATCATACAATTGTTAGGGTTGGAAGGGATCTCAAGTATCATCTAGATCCAGCCCCCCTGCCGTGGGCAGGGATACCTCACACTACATCAGGCTGCTCAGAGTCACATCCAGCATGGACTTAAAAACCTCCAGGGATGAGGCTTCCATCACCTCCCTGGGCAACCTGCTCCAGTGTCTCTCCATCCTCATGGGGAAGACCTTCTTCCTAACATCCAATCTGAATCTACCCACTTCTAGTTTTGCTCCATTCCCCCTAGTCCTATCACTACCTGACACCCTCAAAAGTCCCTCAGAAGCTTTCTTGTAGGACCCCTTAAGATACCATGTAGGAAACTGCACTTGTACAAGGTTTTCCACAGCATTTAGCTAAACAAATACAGCTCCACTGTAAGTCACACTTGATAAGCAAGGAAGCAGAGGCTTGGAGACTTCAATGGCTCAATCAGACTGTGGCTTGGATAGGTCACAAACAGATAAGTGGCAAAGTCACAACTGTAACTCAGGCCCTTCCTGACTTTGCTCTTCAGGAGGTTTGTTAGAATTCGTGTGGTTGATAGATCACATTCTGAAAGACAAATGGTTCCTCATGGTGGGGGGGAAGGCAGCATGTGAAAAGAGGAAGAGAAAGTAAAATCTAGGGCTGGACAGAATAAAAATGAGAATCTTTCATCCCTTCATCATGTGTCTAGACTACTTTTATTCTCATTACCATGTAATCACTCAACAGAGGTCTAAATTAAATTTTTAAGAGGTTAAGAACATTTTCCCCTAAACCTTTAAACTAAAGCTGAGTGATTAGTGTATTAAATCAGAAGACAGAAAATTTTTAGATGTAATAGGCTCTGTGGGTTGGAACAGCCATTAAAAATGGTGCTTTCCAGGTTTGCACTGTGCATATTAATGCACAATGTGACATGTTCTGAGTAGTTAAAAGTTTATATAAACACTGCCCACAGAGAATAAAGAATCAATTTATAAAGTATGTGAAGTAGCCACAGCAAGCATAAGCCAGTAGTTAGCAACTTCACCATTCCTTATTTGTTACCTGCATGCTGATAAACAGCAAATAAAGAGAGTTTTATTTAATAACTAAAAATGTTTCCTTCTCTCTTTGATGAGCTGGGGATATGGATAAGGACATAGTTCCTTTTGGAATTAGCTGATCTATTACTCAAAGAAAGAAGGCTATAAAAATTATTGTTTCTAGATGTTATACCCTGGACTTCCAAGTTTAAATACAGGAAGATGGGTATCTGGTGAGATTTTTGTCTGGAGTTTTCACAGCTGCACAGGAATGCAAGTCTCAGTAAGATTTGGTTCCAAATAAATCTCAGAATGCCAGGACATAGTGAAGTAGGCACACAAATGCTTGTCAAACTACTGTGTTCTAAAAAAATCTAGGTCAAATATGACAGTGAAAAGGAGGGACCCATTTTAATTCAAATGACTACTATGCATTATTTAAGCAGAAGGAAGGGGCAAGTCCTCTGCAGAAGCAACCAGAAGAGCCACCTTGAAGCCAAGTTCTGAACAAAGCTGGATCAGCAATCCACTGATACACAGCAATTCTTATATTTTATCTGCAAACCACGTTTCACTCTTGTTGCCCTTGCCATTACTGCTCCCTTCAGGCATTTTGAAGTTTGGGGGTTTATCCTGAACACAATTTCTCTGAAAATAGGGAAACAATAAATTCATGCTTAGACTAAACAAAGGCATAAAGCTACTAAATGGCTTGCCCAGGGTCAGAGTGTCTAAATCAGTCCACACTTCAGCCACAGGACTGTCCCTTTCTTTCCCTTTGGTTAATCAGTCGCCAGTGTCACTTACTTTTGACGTAAACAGTACTTCCACTTGGCAAGACGACTACATTGGAGGCTGGACTGGCAGGTCTGGGGGACTTCACTGTTGCTACACTGCCACTTGGAACAGGGGTAGATGTTGGGGTTGAAGTGGTACTTGTGTAGGAATAGCAAACCACCACTGAAGAGGAGAAAAGACACCTTCCATATAACCGAAGTGCAGAATCCTATTATTCTATTGCTATTTAACAATTGACATGGAAGCCAAAGGCCTATTGGGCCATTATCCACATCTTTGCCTCTCAGTCCTGTTACTGTCTAACACTCCCCAGTCTGACCTAAGCATGGAATTAATGGCCTTCAGAGAAAACACAGAAATCTTACCTCCCCTCCTCCCATCCCCAGAAATTTGTGCTGCTTGTTCTAGACTTTATTTGTATTAAACTGATGCTTTACTTAGCAAGTTGCTATTTTTCATTTCAGCATTCATTCAGTATTTTGGTCTTTTTTTTTTTGCTTTTCTGTAAATGATCCCATCTAGATTGGTAACTGACAGAAAACAGCTAGTTGCCTTTCCTCAACGGTACCTCAGTTGAAGAAACCAAAGTATTCCTTCAGGAATGAACAAGTGATTTTGCTATTCAGCTTTTTTAAACTGCTGCTCCTCCTAAGTAGCAGTACAATGATCCAGTATTTCTCACAAAAACAAGATAAAGCAGCCTGTTTCAAGAAGTGTTAACACATTCTTCAGTTCCATGAAGCATAACTTGAGTCTATTCAGCTGAGCTAGGTGGAATGTGTACTAAGATGCTTTAAAAGACATAGGGAAAGCAGGAAGAACTCTTTCAACACTTAAATCAGCATGTTCAATCTGAAGCAAAATAAACAACAAAAAAGAAACCCAGCAAAAATCCTCTTGACTGCCACCAAAAAGTACTCAAATTCTGTAAATGCTCTGAAAAATCTTTCATCACATAAAGAACTTTCATTGTATCATAGTATCAGTCAGGGTTGGAAGGGACCACAAGGATCATCTAGTTCCAACCCCCCTGCCATGGATCTGAAGCCAGTGGCCCACATTTACATGGCTTTATAGTTTCAGAAGCTAACCAGCAAATTTCCCCAGCTTCTGGCAATTTGTGTTTATTTCAGTTGCCTGTGTGCTCACCAACACAAAAGTTGCCAGATTTATGCTGCAGGTGACACAAAAGCATCTTTAAAACAAACCAACCAACCCACCCAGCATTTTATTTGCATTTCTATGAATGCTGTTCAGTGAGAAGGATTTGGGTGGTTAAACACCTAACACAGCAAATCCAAGGTACCAATTTATACTCTTGACATGATTTGTCGATTCCCACAGACTGCAGGCAGAAGCCCAGCTTTTTCTCTCACCTTCTTTGTTCCCAGTTTCTGCAGGAACAGGAAGAGAGGCATTGTGCTGAACAGCTGCATTGGCAACAGCGTTGGCGGTGACGGTAAAAGCCGTCTGCGGAACGAGCCGGGGGCATCAGCGGCACCAGGCGACGACCTTCTATAGACCATTCCGAAGAGCTGTTTGGCCCAGACATGCTAAAGAGAAAAGAACTTTATATGAGTACTCTGATGAGCTTACAAAATACTCAGCGTTCTTATAATAGTGAAGACAGCAGGAGCAGGGAAGTCATTCTGCCCCTGTACTCAGCAGTGGTTAGGCCACACATTGAGTACTGTGTCCAGGTCTGGGCTCCTCAATTTAAGAAGGACATTGAGACACTTGAACGTGTCCAGAGAAGGACAACAAGGCTGGTGAGAGGTCTTGAGCACAAGCCCTGTGAGGAGAGGTTGAGGGAGTTGGGGTTGCTTAGTCTGGAGAAGAGGAAGCTCAGGGGAGACCTTATTGCTCTCTACAATTACCTGAAGGGGGAGGTTGTAGACAGGTGGAGGTTGGACTCTTCTCCCAGGCAACCAGTGGCAGAACAAGAGGACACAGTCTGGAAATTTAGGCTCAAGGTGAGGAGAAAGTTCTTCCCAGAAAGAGAAATTGGTCACTGAGATGTGCTGCCCAGGGAGGTGGTGGAGTCACTGACCCTGGAGGTGTTCAAAAAAGGATTGGACGTGGCACTTGGTGCCATGGTCTAGTCATGAGGTCTGTGGTGACAGGTTGGACTTACAATACAATACGATAAATCCAGGTTGGAAGTGACCTTCAAGATCATCGTGTCCAACCTATCAAAACCAATCCAACCCACCTAAACAACTAGGTCATGGCACCAAGTACCCCATCAAGTCTCCTCCTGAATACCTCCAATGATGGTGACTCCACCACCTCCCTGAGCAGCCCATTCCAAGGGGCAATCACTCTCTCTGTATAGAACTTCCTCCTAACATCCAGTCTAAACCTCCCCTGGCGCAGCCTGAGACTGTGTCCTCTTGTTCTGGTGCTGCCTGCCTCGGAAAAAGAGACCAACCTCCGCCTGGCTACAACCTCCCTTCAGGTAGTTGTAGAGAGCAATAAAGTCACCCCTGAGTCTCCTCTTCTCCAGGCTAAGCAACCCCAGCTCCCTCAGTCTCTCCTCATAGGGCTTGTCTTCCAAACCCCTCACCAACTTTGTTGCCCTTCTCTGGACACGTTCCAGCAAGTCAACATCCTTCCTAAACTGAGGGGCCCAGAACTGGACACAGTACTCTAGGTGTGGCCTAACCAGTGCAGCGTACAGGGGGAGAATGACCTCCCTGCTCCTGCTGGACACACTGTTCCTGATGCAGGCCAGGATGCCATTGGCCCTCTTGGCTGCCTGGGCACACTGCAGGCTCATGTTCAGCCTCCCATCAACCAGCACCCCCAGGTCCCTCTCTGCCTGGGCCGCTCTCCAGCCACTCTGACCCCAGCCTGTAGCACTGCATGGGGTTGTTGTGGCCAATATGCAGCACCCGGCACTTGGATGTGTTCAGTCTCATGCCGTTGGACTCTGCCCATCTGTCCAGCCTGTCGAGGTCACAGTATCACAGTATCACAGTATAACCAAGGTTGGAAGAGACCCCAAGGATCATCAAGTCCAACCTGTCCCAACAGACCTCACAACTAGACCATGGCACCAAGTGCCACGTCCAATCTCCCCTTGAACACCTCCAGGGACGGCGACTCCACCACCTCCCTGGGCAGCACATTCCAATGGCGAATGACTCGCTCAGTGAAGAACTTCCTCCTCACCTCGAGTCTAAACCTCCCCTGGCACAGCTTGAGACTGTGTCCCCTTGTTCTGGTGCTGGTTGCCTGGGAGAAGAGACCAACCCCCTCCTGTCTACAACCACCTTTCAGGTAGTTGTAGAGGGCAATGAGGTCACCTCTGATCCTTCTCTTCTCCAGGCTAAACAATCCCAGCTCCCTCAGCCTCTCCTCATAGGGCTGTGCTCAAGGCCTCTCACCAGCCTTGTTGCCCTTTTCTGGACACGTTCAAGTATCTCGATGTCCTTCTTAAACTGAGGGGCCCAGAACTGGACACAGGACTCAAGGTGTGGCCTAACCAATGCAGAGTACAGGGGCAGAATGACCTCCCTGCTCCTGCTGGCCACACTATTCCCAATACAGGCCAGGATGCCATTGGCCTTCTTGGCCACCTGGGCACACTGTTGGCTCATGTTTAGGTGGGTGTCAATCAGCACCCCCAGGTCCCTCTCTGTTTGGCAGCTCTCCAGCCACTCTGACCCAGCCTGTAGCTCTGCATGGGGTTGCCGTGGCCAAAGTGCAGCACCCGGCACTTGGACTTATTAAATGCCATCCCATTGGACTCTGCCCATCTGTCCAGTCGGTCGAGGTCCCTCTGCAGAGCCTTTCTACCCTCTAACTGACTAACATCTGTTCCCAACTTGGTGTCATCTGCAAACTTGCTGATGACTGACTCAACCCCCTCATCCAGATCATCAATGAAGATGTTAAAGAGGATGGGGCCCAGCACCGATCCCTGGGGGACGCCACTGGTGACTGGCCGCCAGCCGGACGCGGCACCATTCACCACCACTCTCTGGGCTCGGCCCTCCAGCCAGTTCCTAACCCAGCACAGAGTGTTGCGGTCCAAACCACGAGCTGACAGTTTAGCCAGCAGTTTACTGTGGGGGACGGTGTCAAAGGCCTTGCTGAAGTCCAGATAGACTACATCCACAGGCCTCCCCACGTCCACCAGACGGGTCACCTGATCATAGAAGGAGATCAGGTTGGAGAGGCAGGACCTGCCCTTCCTAAATCCATGTTGGCTGGACCTGAGCCCTTGGCCATCCTTCAGGGTGCGCAGTTATTGCCTCCAGGATAATCTGTTCCATCACTTTCCCTGGCACTGAGGTCAGGCTGACTGGCCTGTAGTTTCCGGGCTCCTCCATCCGTCCCTTCTTGTGGATGGGGATCACATTGGCCAGTTTCCAGTCATCTGGGACCTCTCCAGTGAGCCAGGACTGGAGGAGAGGTCCCAGATGACAGGTCCCTCTGCAAAGCCTCTCTTCCCTCCGGCAGATCAACTCCTGCCCCCAGCTTGGTGTCGTCTGCAAATTTACTGATGATGGACTTGATGCCCTCGTCCAGACTTGATGATCTCTGGTCTTTTCCAACCTCGTTGATTCTGTGATCCTATTTAAGTGCCCTTTTCTTAAGCAGCTAAAGGCTGACAGGCAGTTTCAGCAGCTCTGAACCACAGGCTCTCCAGACACTGCTGAGACAGAGCTGTACCACTATTTAATATCATGGAACACCAACCTTTATTTCATAGAATGATGAGAGTTGGAAGGGACTTCCACAAGTCATCTAGTCCAGCCCCTCTCCAGCAAGCAGGGAAGCCCTTCATTAGACCAGGCTGCCCAGGGCCCTGTCCAGCCTGACCTTGAAATATCAACAAGGATGGGGCCTCCACTACCTCCCTGGGCAACCTGTTCCAGTGTTCCACCACCCTCACAGTAAAGAACTTGTTCCTACTATCCAACCTAAATCTCCTCTTCTCTGATTTCAAACCATTACACCTGATCCTATCACTGTAGGCCTTTGGAAACAGGCCCTTCTGCATCTGTGTTGTAGACCCCTCCAGGCACTGAAAGGTCATTATTAGGTCTCCCCCAGAGCCTTCTTTTCTCTAGGCTGTACAACTCCAGCTCCCTTAGCCTGTTCTTGTAGTAGAGGTGTTCCTGCCCCCTTCCCCAGAAAGGCAGGACAGCAGGTACCTGGTTGGTACAAATGAGCACCATGTCCAGCTCTGCAGCCCCCAGACGTAGGGACATGGACCCAGAGGTGGACCGCAAGTATGATCAGAGGGCTGGAGCACCTCACCTACAAAGACAGGCTGAGAGACCTGGAGCTGTTCAGCCTGGAGAAGGCTTTGGGGACACTTTTACAGTGGCCTTCCAGTACCTGAAGGGTGCCTACAGGAAAGTTCGAGAGAGACTTTAGAAAAGCCTGTGATAGGAAGAGGCAATGGTTTTAAACTACGTAAGGGTAGATTCAAATTGTATGTCAGGAAGAAGTTGTTTACTATGAAGGTGGTGAGACACTAGAACAGATTGCTCCATGAAGTTGTAGACACCTCATCCCTGGAAGTGTTTAAGATTTGGCTGGATAAGGCTTTGAGCAACCTGGTTTAGCAGGAGGTGTCCCTGTTCACGGCAGGGGGGTGGAACTGGATGATCTTTAAGGTCCCTTCAAATTCAAACTGTTCTATGATTCTAAAGCCCTGTTCAAGCAACAACCTTTAACTGTCTTAATTTCATGAAAGCCCTTAGCATTCTTCCTACCTGTAGATGTAGAAATCCTCCTACAGAGAATGTAAGAGTTCCTGCTTCTTGCACTGTTTTGTTTTACAGAGCCCTTCAAGGAACAGAAGTGTGGGGATGTCACACTCACCCCCCCCAATATTAGATTAGCTACTGTTCAGGTAGAACCATAGACTTGCAGAATGGTGGAGGTTGGAAGCAACCTCTGGAGATCATCTAGTCCAATCCCCTGCTAAAACAGGGTCATCCACAGCAGGTTGTGCTGAATCACATCCAGATGAGTCTGGAATCTCTCCAGAGGAGGAGACTCCACAATGTCTCTGGACAGCCTGGTGTGTGTGGGGGGAGAAATGAACTTTCTCTCACCACCCCTTCTCCCCCTTCCTCCCTTTTTTTCCCAAACAGGGTTAGAGAGAGAAAAGGTAATTATTAAGGAGGAAATTCTGTTAGCTCAAAGCGTATGCAAGAATTTGTTATCTGGTTAGCTCAGTTAGTTCAAGGTCAACTCCGTCCAGCACAGAGAAAAGACAGCAACTGCTCATGCAGACTGGAACAGAGAGAACTGACACAGACAGACTGAACTGACTGAGATTCAAGCTGAACTAAAACTTTAAATTTAAAGTTGCATTCTACCAATCTACCAATGAAATTCATTTAGACTTATCTTTGTTTTCATTATTACACCAAAACATTCAGCCAGAGTGTTCCAGTAACTGTCCCTGTCTTAAAGGCACAGCCTAAAACTGTCACACTTGGTCTCCATCACCCTCAAGAGAAATTTTTCCTCAGGTTCAGGTGGCATTTCCTGTGTTCCAATTTGTGCCCATTGCCCCTTGTCCTGTCACTGGGCAACACTGAAAATAGACTGGACCCATCTTCTTTACATCCAACCCTGCTGAGCACTGAGAAAATCCCCTTTCAGGCTGCTCTTCTCCAGGCTTAACAGCCCCAGGTCTCTCAGCCTTTCCTCCCCACAGAGACTCTCCAGGCCCCTCAGCATCTTTGCTGCCCTCTGTTGGACCCTCTCCACTTCTGGATTTCAGAAATACAAACTCATCCAATGGATTTCATAAAAGATTACTGAAATTGGTTTTATTATAGCCCCCTAACCTCCTCACACAAATCTCGTTTTACCTGAATATTCGGAATTTTTTCAGACTTACTAGTCTCAAAGTAACAGAACACTCCAGAAATAAACCCTGAGCATCTTCCTCAACAGAAACCAGCCTGCTGCTTTAATTTTCTCTCACTCCTAATAGTTACAAAGAAGGTTTCCCAAAAAATGATGGTCTTATCTAGAAGCATTTGATTGTTTCACAACAGCCATTTCTCAAATCAGCAAAACCCAGATTGCAAGTGATTTTTTCCATGCTGCTATGTTCTTAAGCAAATCAAGTCATTTTAGGTATTAATATATGCTGAAAAAACAACTCCTCAAGTGAATTATGGCAAGCAAGTTGCAGCAAAACCCACCACAAATTAGCTGGGAAAATGCAGATCTGCTCTGCTGTTACATCCTGATACACTTCAGCACTCCTCATACGTATTCACAGGATCACAGAACGTTAGGGACTGGAAGGAATCTTGAAAGATTATCCAGTCCAATACCCCTGCCAGAGCAGGATCACCTAGACCAGATCACACAGGAACACATCCAGGTAGGTCTGGAGTATCTCCAGAGAGGGAGATTCCACTGCCCACTTTGGCAGCCTGTTCCAGTGTTCTGTCATCCTTACTGTGAAAAAACCTTTCCTCATGTTTCCATGGAACTTCCTATGCCTCAGCTTCCACCCACTGCCCCTTGTCCTGGCATTGGGCATCACTGAGCATGGCTCTTGGAACTCACCCTGCACAACTTTATAAACATGAATGAGGTCACCCCTCAGTCTCTCCCTCTCCAAGCTGAAGAGCCCCAGCTCCCTCAGTCTTTCCTCATACGGAAAATGTTTCACTTCATCATTTTTGTGGTTTCTTCTGGTCTATCTTACAGAAAGCTCTTGAATCATAAAAATCACAGAATGTCAGGGGTTGGAAGGGACCTTCAGAGATCAAGTCCAATCTCCCTGCCAAAGCAGGATCACCTAGGGCAGACCACACAAGAACACATCCAGGTGAGTTTTAAAAGTCTCCAGAGGAGATTCTACAACTTCTCTGGGCAGCCTGCTCCAGGGCTCCAGCACCCTCACACCGAAGAAATTTCTCCTTATGTTGAGGTGTTCTAGCTTGTACCCATTGTTCCTTGTCCTATCACTGGGCACCACCCAAAAGAGCCTTGGCACCCACTCCTCAGATATTTATAGACATTAATAAGATCTCTCAGCTTTCTCCTCTCAAAACAAGTAGCCCCAGGTCTCCCAGTCTTTCTTCATAAGAGAGATGTTCAAGTTCCCCAGTCACTCTTGCAGCTCTCCATTGGACTCTCTCCATCAGATCCCTGTCCCTCTTGAATTGAATCATAGAATGGTTTGGGTCAAAAGGGACCTTAAAAGATCACCTAGTTTCAGCCCTCCTGCCATGGGCAAGGACACCTACACCAGACAACATTGCTTAAGGCCAATCCAACCCAACCTTGAACACTTCCAGGGTTGGAACCGCCACAATTTCTTTGGGCAACCTGAGATAAAACAAAAATAAAATAAAATAAAATTATATTAAAATCTACTGTTGCAGTTGTACAGCGAAGGAGAAGCCTTCAGATCCCAACTGCAACTAAAGATCTCCTTCCAGTCTTCTGGATGTCAATCTGATAAAGCAGTGTGTAGATGAAGGAATTGCTGTAACTATTGTTCTTTTAAACCACCATCCATCTTCCAAGTTCTATCCTTCAGTGAAGGGATAATGGATTTTCTAAAGGGTACCTTTGAAAATCATGGAGAAAATGACCCCTAACTTACTTGTGTGCGATGGTCGTTAGCCGTTCATCATTCACTGCTCTCCGAACTTCGGCGCGGTGTCGCTCCGTGGAAATACTGTTAGAGAAACCAGCCAGGTATTTCAGTCAGAGGGAGACAGGAACATTTATCTCGAATTTCTAGCTAAAACTGAACTTATGAATAACCTACTCAAAGAGACAAAAGGGGCATTTGCACTTAAGAGGTTGTGGCTTCAACTTTTGCTATTGAAGCGCGAAAATAGATGAGACGGGGTATTGGTCCCAAACATCATGGAATCACGGAATAACGGAAGCATGGAATCACAGGGGTTGGAAGGGACCTCCAGTGGTCATCGAGCCCAACCCCCCTGCCAAAGCAGGATCACCTAGGGCAGGTCACACAGGAACGCGTCCAGAAGGATTCTGATAGTCTCCAGAGAAGCAGACTCCACAAACTCTCAGGGCAGCCTGCTCCAATGCTCTGTCATCCTCACCATAAAGAGGTGTCTCCTTGTGTTGAAGCGGAACCACCTATGTTCTAGCTTGTACCTGCTGGTCATTGGCCTATCACTGGGCACAACCAGAAAGAGACCATCACCTTCATCTTGACATCCCCTCAGATATTTATAGACATTGATCAGATCCTCTCTTAGCCTTCTCTTCTCCAGACTAAACAGTCCCAGGTCTCTCAGTTTTCCTCCACAGGAGAGATGTTCCAAGTCTCCAAAGCTCCCCATTGGACTCCCTCCAACAGATCCCTGTCTCTCTTGAATTGGGGAGCCTAAAACCAGACTCAGTATTGCAGGTGTGATCTCACCAGGGCACAGCAGGTGGAGAACCTCCCTAGACTTGCTGGACACACTTTTCTTGATGCACCCCAGGATGCCACTGGCCTTCTGCCACAAGGGCACAGTGCTGTCCCATGGACAACCTGCTCTCATAGGTTTTTCTCCATTGAGCTGTTTTCCAGCAGGACAACCCCTGTGCACACACCAGTGTGTCTGCTATTACTCCTCCCCAGGTGCAGAACTCTGCACTTGTCCTTATTGGACCTCATGAGGTTTGCCTTCACCCAGCTCTCCAGCCTGGCCAGATCTGGTTGCGTGGCAGCACAATCTGACAGGGTGTCCGCCACTCCAGCGGTTTCATATCAGCAAACTTGCTGAGGCTCCACTCAATCCCTTCATCCATGCCATTACTTCTCATTGGGCAGCCCTGCAAAGCAACTAGAATCCAAGCTCCCAATGAGAGCAATAAATTTAAAGCACGTGGTAAAAAATTTACACAAAACATTGAAAGATCTTTCTTGATGTAACCCCAGCACAAAAGGCCCTGCCCTGAGGAAACTCCAAGCTTGTTCATACTCCTGAGCTGGATGTAATCCTTTTAACATTCAGGATCTCTCAAAACGTCACCAAAACACTTAAGCTCCCACCACAGAAGTACACCTCTTTTCCTCATTAAGACTTAAAGCAGAATAGGAATTAAATCTTCATAAGATTACTCTCTCTGAGATGAGTTTTGCTGGCTACAAAGATAATGGACTGGAGTGTCTCCCCTGTGAGGAGGAGCTGAGAGACCTGGGACTCTTTAGCCTGGAGAAGAGCAGACTGAGGGGGCATCTTCTCAATGATGATCAGTATCTAAAAGGAGGGGGATAGAAGGATGGGGCCAGACTCTTTTCAGTGGTGCCCAGTGACAAGACAAGGTGTAATGGGCACAAACTACAACACAGAAGTTCCACCTAAACATGAGGAAAAGCTTTAGTTTGAGGGTGCCGGAACACTGGAGCAGGCTGCCCACAGAGGCTGTGGAATCTCCTTCTCTGGAGAGATTCCAACCTTGCCTGGATGCAGTCTGTGCAACCTGCTGAGGGTGACCCTACTTTAGCAGGGAGGTTGGACTAGGCAATCTCCAGAGGTCCCTTCCACCCCCTGTCATGCTGGGATTGTGTCTGTGGGATTCACACAATACCTTAGAAGAAAACAGGTCATCAGTTCTTATTTCACAAAGGTCAAGGTTACCTAAGCACTTTAGAGAGTTCTCCAAGAAGATCCTTCTTCTCTTTCGTAAGGTCTCCCTGTGCACGTAAGGCACTGATGACACCTGCATATGCCTCCAGTTCTGAAGGATTAGAGCAAACAGTGTTCCCATTTAATGCTCACAGTAAAGCAGCACAAAGAAATAAAATGTTATTTTCAGTCTTACTGACAGCATTCTATTAATTTTCAAAATCATTAAGAGGAACATGTCTTTCAATTATTTAGTGCTTTTGGAAAGAGACTGATGATTTAGAACTCTCTCAGTCAATTACTCTGCAGTGCACAGCTTTTCTATGAAACAATTGTATCATCACAGAGGATTATCTGGTTTATAAGCCCAACCAAATATTTCAAGCTCTCTCTCTCTCTTTCTGAGCTGACAGTTCAACCACAAAACTTGAAGAAACAGTCCTCGAATTTGGAGAGCAGCTCAGAACTCTCTAGAAGCAGGAGAAGAAAATCTTTACCAGGCATCATTATGAAAAGTTCCCTGGAAAAGCTTGGCTTGCAGGAGAAATACACTATCAAAGCAGCACCTGATTTTTTTTTTCTTAATGGCTTTTTGTAATTAGCATGGAGAACATCAGCTCAAGTTTGTTAAATACGATCATCATAATCTTTTATGCCCATCTACTGGATATGTGCAACTGCTTGAAGCTGAAAAGAAGGCAACAGACTGAATTAAATTTACTTAACACAAGAGAAACAACCAGGATATTCTTAAGTGCAGAGCAATCAGCATTAACTCACAAAACCACAACTCTGATTTAATGTAAATGTGGAATTCCAGGTGATTCATCATGACATCAGGATTTCAAGAAATAGTTAAAAGCTACCAACTGCTGAATTTTGTCCTACTAAGCAGGGTGAAATACACCCAATGCAAATAACAGAGTCTGCTAATTTGCCAAAGGATGACTTGCTATTCTAATACATAGCAGAGTTTAAGGAAACCCTGCTGAAGCTCCTGCTTTAAACCAGAAATAGCATCACAGAATGGTCAGGGTTGGAAGGGACCTCAAAGATCATCCAGCTCCAACCCCCCTGCCATAGGCAGGGACACCTCACACTACATCAGGTTGCTCAGAGCTAAACCAGCCTAGCCTTAAAAACTTCCAGGGATGAGGCATCTACCACCTCCCTGGGCAACCTGCTCCAGTGTATTTGGATACTTGCATTGGTGCCTTTTATTCCCCCTGCAGCCCACCATAACATACCCCAGGACACATCCCAGTTAACCGAAAAAAAACAAAGGCAGGGCAAGAATAAAAGGGGCTGGGCAAAACCTCACACCTCTGAAGTTTGCTGCAAAAGACAGGCTAATGCTATTCTGAAAAGATTTCAGTTTAGGATTCCCAAAGAGCTAATTTACAAATCAAATCAAAGAATTGTGGTGAAAAGAAGCCCTGCTCTCCTGTCCAGATTAAGGAGACAAAACACAAAACAGAGTTGCTTCAGTTAACTATGCAGCCTGCTCTGGGGATGCTGAGTGACTCCAGAAGCATTTAGAGCTTCAGTTAGACAACATTTGCTAATTAATGTAATGGTTATTGCTAATATCAACATTTATTTAGACAATCACGTTAAAATATTTAAGATACTAATTATTTTCCTCTGTTAACAACACTAAGTAGTTCTCAGATAGAACGGTGTAATTATTTAGTAAGAATAGATTCTTCTTTTTTTTTCCCCTCCTTTCTGCATTTTTTAAATAGGAATCCTCCACACTGAAGCTTTAAAAAGGCACATTCTGACCTTTGGGAAGCTAGCAAATATTACAGAGCAGCTGTAAACACCTTCCTCACCCTTACATCTAAGTATCAATCACTAACTGGTGTGCTCTCTCTTTCCAACACAAAACACGAACAACCAAAACAGGTTTCACAAATAAACATCATTATATCCAAGCGTCAAGGTGCTACCACCATCCCCTTACGCACTTATAAACCACCAGCACTGCACAACAAGGCTACTGCACACTTCAGGATGCATTTCAGCCTCACCTACACCACTGCATTTCACTCATGATGAAGTTGCTGAACAGTCAACAAAGGAGAGGCTGGGCTGAGAGCTGCAGAAGCGGGACTCTGTAGTGAAGATGAATATTGCTGGACATGACCATTAGATGCTGCTCAGGCTCCTTGCACCCTCAGGGCTTGTGGTTCGTCTGTTTAAACTGAGAGCTACAGAAGACCCGGCTGCTCCAGGCTCTGATCCTGCTCTGCTGGCAGGGCCCCCTTGTGGCAACACTGCTCATGCCAGGGGGAAAAAAAAAGAAATTCTTTTTTATTTTTATTTTTTTTTCCCTTCCTGTCAGCCTAGGTTATGTCATTGAAGGAGGTGTAGCTGCAGCTCTGTTTGGCTCAGCTGCATCAGCAAGGTTCTGCCAGCACACAGCCGTCAGCTGGGGTGGAAGTGTTGTGGCTTTTTTTCCACGCTCTAAGCCAGCAGAGCTACGCTAACAAAATTTTGTAGCACAGATCCGGTCCCAATTTTCTGGCATCCTGTACTTTCTCCTAGTTTTTGTACTTCTTGAGCCTCACTTAAGACCTAGGGCTGTCACCTTAACAGATGTGCAGCTCAGCCGAGATGTGTGCGGTGTCTGCGTCGGTTTCTTTCACCAAATCCCAGGTTCCCAAGAAATTAAACAAAACCAGGGAAAATAAAATTCTCAACTCTCAGAAAATAAAGTGGGTGGCTTCATAACGTAGGAGAACCTCAGAACGGTTAAGAAATACAGCACACCATCTTTTAATATGCAAGAACAATGAGAACAAAAAAAGCTGTGACAATGGTCACAGGAAGTTAGAGGGAGTCGCAACTTTCTCCCTGACATCTCCCAGATCAGGCTTCTCAGAAGAAAGCCTGAAAAGAAATCTCAGGGCTTTTTTAGTTCCCTTCTAGTATTATGTGCCATTTAACTGGGGGGAAAAAAAATTCTTAACTAAATGAAAAGAAATTCGCCTCCAAGAACTCAGTAATGACTGCACAGGGTCAGACCAATGATCTAACAAAGGATTTTCTCTCTGTGATAGCCAGAAACAGGGACGCATGAGGAAAGAGCAAGTATTTTTAT
The DNA here is from genome assembly GCA_015227895.2 of Colaptes auratus. Lineage (NCBI taxonomy): Eukaryota > Metazoa > Chordata > Aves > Piciformes > Picidae > Colaptes > Colaptes auratus. The sequence continues at coordinate 31,359,637 of CM037631.1, forward strand.
TCACCCTCTCCTTGTGCAGAGCACAATAAACCCTCTCCTAAGACAGAGCACAAAAAACAACCTCCCAGTATGTATGTATCAGGCAGGGGTCTCAGATATGGAACTACATTTGAAACAAAGCAAAAGCTCTTGCTGTTATGACAGTGAAGTGACAACATTGTTTTAACACTTCCCCACATCTGTGTAACTGCAAAAATCACAAGCCATCACATTTTGTGTTCCTCCTCTTTCAAGTCTTTATGCATAGGACCTTTAATGCTTCAACTCAGACCCACAATGCCAGTTAAATCAGGGTTCTACGATTTCACTTTATTTTTTGGTACAAAAAGGTGTCTGATACAAATTAAAGGCCAAACTCCTCCTGCATGTTAATAGTTGTGAAGAGAACAGCAATGCAATACTGCAACACCGAGGCAGAGATGGACCAGGACATCCATGAGAGATTCAACCAAACCAAATCCTCTTCTATTCATTTTGCTTAAGCAGAGAACATCTGCCAAACATCATTTTAAGCCAGGGTTGTCAAACCAATGACACATGCAAAATGCAGGAAATAACTTGTAAGTTGCCTGTAGAGATATTGAAGTATTTCATGGAAGCAGCAGGCAGGCAAATCTTTTAAGAGGGCAAACATACAGACCCACAAATTGCATCTTACTGTACCCAGTTTGCGAAGGATCCTCTTGCATTCATCTCTGCTGAGATCCAGAAGAGTTGGCCACACCACAGGCATCTCTGCCTCCTGTCTGTGCTCCCACAGACCTCAGCCTCGCTGGGAAAGGAATATAAATGCAGTAAGTGCCAAGTCCATCACGTATTGATTTCCCAAGCCGATTAATGCAAACTCTCCTCAGCTTGCTCACAACTCCACAGACACATTCACTCCCATCCCCGCTCCAACCTTTGTAATGGCATGCTTTGCCATGCAGGAATTCAGCAGTTTCACAAGGGCACGGACTTCCTATCCTCTCTTGCTCAGATCCACCACCCGAGCCTTTTTACCGAGTTTCCTATCTCTTTCTCCAGCCTTTTTTCCATGCTGAAACGCTCCGAACTGATGTTCAAGTCTCCTCCCTCTCTTTATGCACAGAGCACCTATTATAAGAACTCTTCCAGCTAACCGCACACTCTCCCTTCCCCCCCGGGGAATGTATTTAGTGCTAGCCCATAATACGACAGAATAGCAAAAACACCGTGAAAATTTTGCATTTCAACCAATACCAACCCCCTAAAAAAATCCCCAAACACGGGAACAACCCTTCGACCGATCGCATCTCAGAGAGATTCCGGGGGTGGCGGGGAAGAAAGATGCATTTCCCCGGTGCAGTGAAGAAAATAAAGCAAAAAAGAGGAGCCGGGGATGAGCGGAGCGAGACGGCTTGGGCCAGCCCGCGGCCGCGTCGCGCTCCCGGGGCAGAGAGCAGCACAGCGCGGAGGAGGAGGCGGTGGGGGGTGGGCACCGGGAACAAAAGCCCCGGCGCCGTCGCACCTTCCAGAGCGGGGCTGGAGGGAGGGAGGATCTCCTACAAGGGCGCCCGGAGGCAGCTGCCACCCGGGAACTGCCCGCCTGCCCTTCTCGGGGCCTCCACGGCCCTCGCTGAGGGAGACTGGCAGGAAGCCGACGACGCTCGGTCCCCGACGGGTTCGGGGGCGGCCATCCCCGGGGCCCCCGCCGGCAGCAGGGAAGGAGGAAGGAGCGAGGGAGCGAGCGTGTGGTGGTTGCTGCTTCTCCGCGTAGGCGCAGAAGCAGCGCCGGCAGCTTGCACGCAGTGGACGGAGAGCTGCCCACGGGCCCGGGCCCGTGAAGGGGTGGCAGGTCCCCGCCGTCCGGAGAAGGGGAGCTGCCCCTCTCTTCGAGGATAAGCGCCCCGGGCAATGCGGGGAGGTGCGACGGCGCTATCGGCGAACGGGACCCACCTGCCCGGCCGTGCCTGGCACATCGAAAGGCTCCTCGGCGGCAGGGCCCCTCCTCCCCCCCAGTACCGCTCTCGGGTTTGTTTAGTGGCGGCGGCGGCAGCGCTTCCCCGGGCCAAGATGGCGGCGAAACTGACTGCGCATGCACGGGTGCCGCGGAGCACACCGGGAGCTGTAGTCTCCACTCTTCACACTGTGCGAGGGAGGAGATGGAAGAAGCGGGTGCCAAGATGGCGCGGGGAAGAGATGAGGCGCATGCGCCAAGGCGCAATGCACGCCTGGGTGCTGTAGTTTTTGCGGCATATGTCTACGCGACGGGAAAGCAGTTCTGTCGCGTCCCGCCATGGCCCGGCTGCCGCGTACGAGTGGCGAGAGGGGACAAAACACCACACGCACTTCGCCCGCCGTGGCTGGGATGTGAAAGTGATGTGTTCAAATGTATTTTGTGTTCCCCTATACTTTAGGCAGTAGCATTGCTTCTTGCAAATCAGTCTGGCTGTTGACATCAGCCGTACTGACATTTGGCCGTTTCCAGTACTACGACTTCAAACTAGCACTGGTTATATGCCGTGCAGGGTAGGACTGCAGTCAACTGCGCTTCTGTGCAAACAATAAGGTCATTAAATCCACACCCTAAAACCGATTCTGGGTGGTTTAGCTCTGTGCTGTAATGTGGCATTGAGCAGAGCAACTATCACCCCCCAAAAGCATCAAGCCCTGATTCCTGAGCCCCGGGGGCTGGCAGCTATTGTATACATTACAGCAATTATAACTTTATTTTTCTTAAGATTTCCCAGAAAATCAGTCAAATTATCTCTCTTTAAAAGTCCTCAGATACAATAAGAAATAGAAAAGGTCTTGGACATGCAGTGAATCTTAAAAGCATCTGGTTGTGGCTGCGTTTGCAGTGACAAAGAAAAAATCCTGCTCCATGAAACCGCCTCTGTGGAAAATCAAACCAAAGCCCGTGCAGGATGAGCTGTGGCTCATGGGTCTCCATCCCACAGGGCTTCAATTTTGCTGCAGGCACTTGTTTTCCATGCTTCATCTCGCATGCATTCTGATTTTCACAGAATGGTGGGGGTTGGAAGGGACCTCTGAGGATCAGCTAGTCCAGCCCCTCTGCTAAAGGGGGATCACCCACAGCAGGGGTGCCTGGGATCGCAACGTCCAGGCAGGTTTAGAGTCTCTCCAGAGACGAATACTCCACAACTCAGTCTCCACAACAGAGAAGGAGACACTGGGCAGCCTGCTCCAGGGCTCCAGCACCCTCACAGTAAATCGGGTAGAACCTCCCGTGTTTCAGTTTGTGCCTATTGCCCCTTGTCCTGTCACTGGACACTGCTGAAAACAGTCTGTCCCCATAGACTTGTTGGTAAGCACTGATAAGAATCCCTCTCAGTCTTCTCCAGGTGTATCAGCATTTCCTTGTCAGAGAAGTACTCCAGTCCCATCATTATCTCCTTAGCCCTCTGCTGCACTCTCCAATAGTTCCCTATTCCTTCAGAATCACAGCATTACCACAGAATTAACTGGGTTGGAAAAGACCTTTAGTATCATTGAGTCCAACCTATCACCCAACACCATCTCATCAACCAAACCATGGCACCAAGTGCCTTATCCAGGCTCTTTTTAAACACACCCAGGGACAGTGACTCCACCACCTCCCTGGGCAGCCCCTTCCAATGGCCAATCTCTCTTTCTGGGAAGGATTTCTTCCTCACATCCAGCCTAAACTGCAAAATTGTTTTAGAATCATAGAATTGTTGGGGTTGGAAGGGACCCTAAGGACCCTAAGTGGCCAGGGACACTTCACACTAGAGCAGGTTGCTCAGAGACACATTCAGCCTGGCCATAAAAACTTCCAGAGATGAGGCTTCTTGCCACCTGTCCTGGGCAACCTGTTCCAGTGTCTCACACCCTCATGGGGAAGAATTTCTTCCTCACATTCAATCTGAATCCACCCATTCCTATTTTCTTTTCCACTCCCCCCAATCCTATCACTCCCCGACACCCTGGAAATCCCTCATCTGTCCCATTTTCCACCATTTTCCCCTCAAATCCCAGAGCACCTGGGCTCTGTTGGAGTCTCCTCCCACCCCAGGTGTGGCCACTTGGCCCTCCCCACCTATTCCGCTTTTTAATCCCTGCCCCCAGAAAGGCAGAAGCCCTAAAATGAGCCCATTTGGGCTGAGAGATCCTCCTCTCATCACTGGTGAGTCCCCATGGTGCACACCAGGTGGTGGTAGTGATGACAACGATAAAGGCTGGGGGGGGGGGCCTAGTGGCCCCCCCAGTTAAGTAGGAAGAGGCTTGACAGCCCCTCCACTATCATCCATGGGTGCTGGCTGGGCCTCCTTACTGGGGCTGAGGTTCTCTGTGCAGTATCTTGGCTGGTGAGGGTCTTGCCCCTGGCTCTGGAATGGGTGCATGAATGGTGGTGGAACAGGAGCTGTTTAGGCAGGGTGGAGGATGGTGTAGAGGGAGCAGGAGCTGCTTTGGGGAGATGAAGGTGGGGGGGGGGAGATGGGGGGGAGTAGGAGCTGTTTTGTGGAGATGAAAGGGGGTGGAGGGAGGCAGCGGGGTTAAGCTAGATGATGAATGATCTTGACCTGGGGAGCCCAGAACTGGATACAATAATCTTAGATGTCAACTCACTAGGGCAGAGTAGAGGGGTAGAACCTCCCTCAACCTGCTTAATATACCCCAGGAGATCATTTGTGTTCTTGGCTCAGTGATAACAGGTGCCCTGGGGACAGAGATTTTGGTGAAGAGGGAAGGTCTCCTCTTTATTCCTCTCTCTCTCAGAAAACACTGCTTTATAATTTGCCTTCAAAATGCTAGAAACATCTGGATGTTTGCTGAGATGAAGGCAGATAGACGGTGCATGCCAAACTGCAACACCTATTTCCAGAGCTGCAAGTGCTGTTATTTCCACTTAAGTGTAGATGCTTCTTCTCTGTGATCACTGATGAGCGTTTTCTCACTGGGAATTTTCTATTGTTCCTCATAGCAGTATAAATATCAAGTACTTGAAAACAATTATGCTGAACAGCAAAGTTAGAACTATTTGCCTTCTCTTTTTTTTAATGCCTTCCTAAACAAGAACCAGCTGAAAGCAAGCCCATCATCTCTGCACAGTATTACCTAATAAAAATGAATGTCCTTAGCTTTCAACAAAGCTGAGGATTATGCAGACCAGGTTAGCACCAAAAGATAGACTCTTCTTTGCAGGTCAGAGACTCCACTCCAAAATGATGTGGAAAAAAATGTCCTTTTGTTGGATAACTCTGATCAGTAGGAATAGGCAGGGCACTGTTGCTGTCTACAAGAATAAAGTCACATTTCTGAGGTTTAATCATGAGTCAAAACTGTGATGCTCTAGCAGAACATCCTTTTTATTGCATCCTTGGTGTTTAACAGAATAAATCATGACCAAGAAGCTATAAAAGGTTCTTTTTAAACAACATTTATTTACTAAGGCATATGTTTTAGCTGAGCATTTGCTTTGAATTTGTGTTTGTTAATTATTCTGTTCTCATATCACAGTATCACTAAGGTTGGAGGAGACCTCGAAGATCAAGTCCAACCTGTCACCAAAGACCCCATGACTAAACCATGGCACCAAGTGCCACATCCAATCCCCAGTTGAACACCTCCGGGGATGGTGACTCCACCACCTCCCTGGGCAGCACATTCCAATGGCGAATGACTCAGTGAAGAACTTTCTCCTCACCTCAAAACTAAACTTCCCCTGGCACAGCTTGAGACTGTGTCCTCTTGTTCTGGTGCTGGTTGCCTGGGAGAAGAGACCAACCCCCTCCTGGCTACAACCACTCTTCAGGTAGTTGTAGAGAGCAATGAGGTCACCCCTGAGCCTCTGCCTCTCCAGGCTAAACAACCCCAGCTCCCTCAGCCTCTCCTCACAGGGCTGTGCTCAAGGCCTCTCCCCAGCCTCGTTGCCCTTCTCTGGATACATTCAAATGTCTCGATGTCCTTCTTCAACTGAGGGGCCCAGAACTGGACACAGTACTTAAGGTGTGGCCTACCCAGTGCAGAGTACAGGGGCACAATGACTTCCCTGCTCCTGCTGGCCACACTATTCCTAATGCAGGCCAGGATGCCATTGGCCTTCTTGGCCACCTGGGCACACTGCTGGCTAATGTTTAGGTGTCTGTCGATCAGCACCCCCAGTGCTCTCCAGTGAAATCTCTGCTAACAACACAGCTCAGAGAGAGGACAAACATTTTTCTCAGCCCTGCTATATTTGTTAAATTTAATGAGATCAACTTGGGGTTCTTTTGAGATTATTTTTTTTTTTAATGTGGATGAAACTGGCTAACAGGATCCAAAGTAATTAAGATAATAAATAGTTATTATGGGCAAGGTGGACAGACACACTCTCATGTACATATGTATGTACTCAAGAAATTGGTCTATGCTGCGTTTCCTTCGGCACACAGAAACAGCAGAGCAATGTAAAAACTGAGCCAGTTATGTATGAAGTGTCTGAAGCTACATTTACAGATGTTGTAAGACGATTTCCAAAAATCCTTATTTTTTTATTAAGGATGAAACCCTGGACTTGGAAGCATGCAAGAGGTCCAGAAAGTCCAAAAGCCAAGTTCTAAAACATTGCCATTTACTTCAGACTAACCTACAATCAGTTCTCGTTTACCCATAAAAATGAGATACCACAGAGAAAGACAAAACCCCCAAACACATAATGAGTTCTAAAAATTTAACTAACCTAAACCAAGGCCAGAGCTCTGCAGCAGTTGATCATCTTGAGATGAATCCACAAAGGCTGTCCCTGCAGAGAAGCAAAGATGATCACAGCAGATGCATCAGAGCTACCCTGAAACCCAGCAGGCCTTGGCAGGAGGGTCTTCTTGAGTCAAGAAGTCCTAACCAGTCCCAGAAGCAGCATAGATCTTTCTTCCTAATTAAGTTATCTGGACTCAGAATGATTGCACACAGCCAGTTTGGATCTTCTTGCCTAAGCTGGGGAGGTCACCTGAAGGAGACTGAGACTTGAGAGCATTTCTTTGTGTCAAGACTGTTCCAGTTACAGGCTAATAAAAAGAAATCAAAATGATACTGTTGGATTAGGCTTACTTCATTAATAAAGAAATATGGCATAATGTCCCACAGGTGAGCTTTCCTCAGTAAATTCATGTAAATGGATTTATTGTGAGCAAAGGAAGAAAATGCAAAAATGCCAGTGTTGTTTTTTTTTTCCTAGCCTTTTTTGCCTTCCAGATGTTAATCACTTCCTTGGTTATCCTTTTTTTTTCTTTTTTTTTTTTTTAATCCTGAGTCATCACTTCAGAAGTCCAAATTACAGAGCACTTTCTGACTGTTCAGAAAGCAAAACATCCGAGAAACATGTCACAGCAGCAACATTTCATCATTGGTTCTCAATAGTGTGAAAAAAGCCCCACAAGATAGTAATAGTTTGTACAAGTCTGTTTTTGTTTGCAGTAGAAACAAGCTAATTAAATTAATTAAGCTAATTAAAGCAGCTTCAAGCAGTAAATTCCTGAGTTTTTGTACCTTGGACATATTAGGCTGAGACCTTAGTTGTAACTGTGTTAATAGCATATCACCATTAGATTTTCTATTACAGCCAGCAGAGATGAAAAGTGGGATCACAGCCAGCAGTGTGCCCAAGAAGGCCAATGGCATCCTGGCCTGCATCAGGAATAGTGTGGCCAGCAGGAGCAGGGAGGTCATTCTGCCATGTACTCAGCACTGGTTAGGCCACACCTTAAGTACTGTGTCCAGTTCTGGGCCTCTCATTTTAAGAAAGACATTGAGACACTTGAATGTATCCAGAGAAGGGCAACGAGGCTGGGGAGAGGCCTTGAGCATAAGCCCTATGAGGAGAGGCTGAGGGAGCTGGGGTTGTTTAGCCTGGAGAAGAGGAGGCTCAGGGGAGACTCATTGCTCTCTACAACTACCTGAAGGGTGGTCATAGCCAGGAAGGGTTGTCTCTTCTCCCAGGCAACCAGCACCAGAACAAGAGGACACAGTCTCAAGCTGCACCAGGGAAGTTTAGGCTGGAGGTGAGGAGAAAGTTCTTCACTGAGAGAGTCTTTGCCATTGGAATGTTCTCCCAGGGAGGTGGTGGAGTCACCATCCCCTGGAGGTGTTCAAGAGGGGATTGGATGTGGCACTTGGTGCCATGGTTTAGTCATGAGGTCTGTGGTGACAGGTTGGACTCGATGATCCTTGAGGTCTCTTCCAACCTTTGTGATTCTGTGATCATCAGAACCCACAGTATCTTCATCTGATGGTGACCTACTGGGCAGACTCTGCACAGGTTTTATTATCCTGCTTGTCCCTCCATTTCCACTTTTATAAAGCATTTTTATAGAAGCACAGAATCATTTTGGTTAGATCTTTAAGATCAAGTCCAATGATTAACCCAGCACTGTCAAATCACCATTAAAACCATGTCTCTCAGCACCACATCTACACTGGGACAGTAATGTGCCCTTGTGGCCAAGAAGGCCAATAGGATCCTGGGGTGCATCAAAAGGAGTGTGTCCAGCAGATCAAGGGAGGTTCTCCTCCCCCTCTACTGTGCCCTAGTGAGGCCTCACCTGAAATACTGCATCCAGTTCTGGGCTCCCCACCTCAAGACAGGCAGGGATCTACTTGAGAGAGTCTAATGGAGGGCTACAAGGATGATTGAGGGACTGCAGCACTGCCTTATGAGGAAAGACAAAGATCTGGGGCTGGTTAGTCTGGAGAAGACTGAGAGAGGGTTTAATAAATGTTTCTAAATATCCGAGGGCTGGGAGTCGGGAAGGAAGGGACAGCCTCTTGTCTCTTGTGATAGGACAAGGGGCAGTGGATGTAAACTACAGCACAAGAGGTTCCACCTCAACATGAGGAGAACTTCTTCACTGTGAGGGTCACCAACCACTGAACAGGCTGCCCAGAGAGGTTGTGGAGTCCCTCTGGAGACTTTCAAGACCCATCTGGATGTGTTCCTGTGTGACCTGTGCTAGAGTCTAGTCCAGCTCTGGCAGGGGTGTTGGACTCTATCTCCAGAGGTCCCTTCTAACCCTAACATCCTGTGATCCTGTGATCTTCATTGCTTTTATATCTCTCCAGGGATGGGGACTCCACCATATTCCTGGGCAGCCTGTTCCAGGGCTTATGGGGAAGAAAATTTTCTTACTATCAACCTAAACATTTGAGAAATTAATGATAGACAGTGATACCCCAAAGCCTTGTGCTATTATTCTAACAGCACAGTGCTGGGTATTCTTGGTAAGAATTTGCTCACTTACATGCATTTAAGCAAAAATGGTTCCTCCTTCCAGTTTTGAAAGAAATACAGCGACCATCAAGCACTGCTTTACATTATCTTCTCTACAACCTGACATCCTCAATCTTTCAGTTAAATATGATTTCATCAATTACATGTGGTGGTCTTGTTAATTATCTTTCAGGGCACTAACCTGTGTATCCCCATGTTTCCTTCTATCCCTGGAGACAATGGAAAGGGGGAGACAACGAGCTGGAGCTTTAGAAGCATCAGCAGTGAGATGGCCCAAGGGAGGAGCAGCATTTTCACATGGAGAAGTGATTTTGTATGCAGCCCAGATCACCAGGACACAGCTGTACTTCTCAGCCCTCAATGCAGTTCTTGCTGGGTTATTAACTGCACACTCCACTCTCAACCTGATTGATACAGACACCAAAAGAATCCTTTTTCTTCAGAGCAGCTTTCCCCAGGTAAAAGAGAGGCACATCAGCCTGGTGCTAGAAGGAACCACACACAGCTGTTCCCTAAATTTATGCCACAAACAGCTGATTTTCATCTTCCTAGAGTCTTACACTGGTAATTTTAAAAGTAAAGTTGGAAAATCAAAGAAAAAAAAATTCTATCAGTTTGACAGTAATTGAGAAAAGAGGTAAGAAACCCACTATGCTTTATAAGATGAATCATAGAATCATTTTGTTGGAAGACACCCTATAAGGTCAAGTCCAACACTATCCAACTCTGCCAAGTCTGGTGCTAAACCATGTCCCTCAGAACGTTCCTTCATCTTTTAAACACCCTCAGGGACGGTGATTCAACCACCTTCCTGGGGAGCCTATTCCAGGGTTTGAGAACCCTTTTGAAGTTTCTTCTCACATCCAATCTAAACCTTCCCTGGTGCAACTTGAGGCCATTTCCTCTTGCCCTGTTACTTGTCTCTGAGGAGAAGAGACCAACACCCACCTGTCTCCAACCTCCTTTCAGGGAGTTGTACAGAGCAAGATCTCCCCTCAGCCTCATTTTCTCCAGACTAACATCCCCTTCCCTTGGCTGCTCTTTACAAGACCTATTCTCCAGACCCCTCACCAGCTTTGTTACCCTTCTCTGGACCCACTCCAGCACCTCCATGCCCTTTTTGTAGTGAGGACTCCAAAAGTGAGTGAAATACTGGAGGTATATCTTCCTTAGTGGTGAGTACAGAGGGACAATCACTTTCCTGGTCCTGCTGGTCACACTGTACAGACCACGATGCCATTTACCTTCTTGGCCAAATTGCAGGCAATTTAAATTTTTAAAGAAATGTAAGGATACTTTCCCCACCCTGTCTTGCATAGATAGAAATAGCCTAGAGTACAACAGGAGTTAAATTATGTCTTGGTCTTGCTTTGTTTCCAAGCCAAATGGCCGACTTTCTACTTCTCTGAAGAGGTTGAGTGACTCAATATGCTCTCCTAACACAAGCACCTCTCTTTCAATTTCATTCTGTCACCCTCAGACCACTCCTAAACTCTCTCTCCCCCCCTCAAACACTTTCCCATCACATTTTTTTTCCTCCTAGCTAATAAGAGCAAAGCCTCAGCAAGGTTTAGATGCTGGCAGCTTGCCAGAGGGAGCAGTTTATACAAGATTGTCAGATACAGAGACTGTCACCCAGGACTATTTGTATTTAAATCCACAAAGCTATTTCAGTGACTTTCACTGAAGACAGCTTTATGTTGTCAGTTAAGAGAGATTTCCCCCCCCCCATTAAAAGTAGTACATATTCTTATTCATTGTATGCATTTCATTTACAATCACAAGAGCTTCAGTGCTGCAAGTACCTATTATCAGCAAGGCTTAAATCCATCAAACCACCACTGTGCATCAAGCTGAGCACATTTAATGCCGTACACTGAGGCACAAACTTGATTATATAACCTCAGATAGTGTGTGGAGGGGGAGGAAAACACAACACAACTTCAATTGTGTCATTCTGCAGCAAGTCAAAGAGAGAATTGAAGTCAGCACCTTCTGAAATCCAGGAATGCAGATACAAACCTCCAGCTTCTTTGGAGTGTGGTGTGCTAGTGAAGAATATCTAAACTTCTGAGGAGCTTT
>CM037631.1:31371426-31413058 GCA_015227895.2 Colaptes auratus
GGCTACGTATCTGTTTGGATATCACTATATCAAGCTCTGCCAGATTATTTTTGCTGGCACTGTGAATAGTTTCTGATTTTCACCAGTCTCAGGAAAGAACCAGTTCCCGGATGACAATGAAGAGAATGAACCAAAACATTTTCAGATGGGCAAATTCTATGAAGGAGCTTCAGTTATGCTACCAGGAATAATCATTGCAAAACCCCTTGCATAATTGCAAACTGCTGGAAGCTACTGGAAATTGGAAATAAAAATTGCTGATTGCCAATTATGTGAAGACAATGTGAAAGACAAATAACACAACATAATACTGACAGTACAAAAGCTACTTTGAATAGTTTGGAATGTAATATCTCCAATTAAGGAAGAAAAATACACTACGGTGAAAATATTTTGGCATAGGCAGTGGAGAACTGGCAAATTAATGTTACAGAGTATTTCTGTTTCTGATAGCTGTAAAATATTTGTGCACAATTATTTATTTTTTTTTAGCTCCCAGTTCAGAGATGACTTATAAGTCTACTTAGCTTTATTGTGTGATCATAATAAATGCAATCTCATCCATTTATACGGAAGCATCATATGGCTTTTGCCATGCAGTTCTACGCTCCTTTCTACTAGAAAACTGTGCTGGGTCTTGCTGACGTGCCTTCGTCACCACCATGTTTGGAGATGACTTTTGCATCTTTTTCCAGGGTGTGGCAGGTGCTAGAAAACTATGTGGCCAGGAGCATCAGGGTTAAGAGGGGAACTGCCAGTGGGGGAGGCAAACCTTTGTGTCTAGGGCTGAGGCTGAGAGCAAGAGGCCCTTTTCACTGGGCAGCACTCACTACCCACCACCTCCCTCTTTGTGTTCCCGTTTACACAGTGTTACAGTGTTCACAGCACCCCACCCCTCGGCTATCAGAGCTTATATAAAACCACATTGCGCCCATTGTCCCTCTGCAGAGAGTTCTTTATGGGTTAGCACCTCCCCCCCCACAATGGCCAGAGTGAATGCTACTATGAGTATTACATTAAAAAATATAGAACAATTAGGCTCGAGGTGAGGAGAAAGTTCTTCACTGAGAGAGTCATTCGTCATTGGAATGGGCTGCCCAAGGTGGTGGAGTCACCATCCCTGGAGGTGTTCAAGAGGGATTGACGTGACACTGGTGCCATGGTCTAGTCATGAGGTCTGTGGTGACAGGTTGGACTCGATGATCTTTGAGGTCTCTTCCAATCTTGGTGACACTGTGATACTGTTATATAATGCAATGTTCCCTCAAAGACATTTTTATCCATGGTTAGTTTCATAGCCTGCTTCAGAAAAATTCTCTATGTCAGAGAAGTTATCACTGCAAGTGAAAGTCATAGAATTTAAGAGGTACATGCCCAATTGCATTGGTGAAGTTTTTATCAGTCAAGCAGCATCTCTATCATTAACCAAACCACATGATAAGTTATTAGTTCGTAGATATGGGTCTGAAAGATCCAGCCAAAAATGCATGCAAAAGCTGGGAACGCTAGAGTCTTCAAAATTAACATTCTCTACTTCCAATCCTTTCTTTCCAACAAAGTATTACTTTTCAAGTACAATATTATTTTATATATCTGGTGATCCATCTGCTATGTTTGCGTACTTGCTTGTGTAGTTGCTGTACGTGAGTCAGACCTAAAGACTAAATCCAACATGCCAGGATATATATGACTACTGTTTTTGCAGAGATTATCTGCGCTGCATGTGCTCTTGCTGTGATATAATCACCTGTATGAAAACACAGAGATGTTCTTGACCAAGATTCAGGCATGCAGATTACAATCACATAGCTCAGCAAGTGTGAAGGGGCTGGAGGAGAATATGAGAAAACTGTACTTGGCTTAAGGCTCATTTTTCCCTGCCTTAATGGTGTAAAAAGCCATTAGTGTAAATGCAAATAAGGCCTGCAGAAATTCTTCAGTAGAAGTCCAGTAGTAACACTCCAGTCAGACACAGAGCTATTTTTGAGCAAACGCTTCATGCCTTAGCTGGCATGCAGCGCCAAGCCAATGTAAGCTATGCAATTGATAGCTTGCACTGGTTAGGCCACACCTTGAGTACGTGTCTAGTTCTGGGCCCCTCAATTCAAGAAGGATGTTGACTTGCTGGAACATGTCCAGAAAAGGGCAACAAAGTTGGTGAGGGGTTTGGAACACAAGCCCTATGAAGAGAGGCTGAAGAACTGGGGTTGCTTAGCCTGGAGAAGAGAAGGCCGGGGAGACCTTCTTGCTCTCTACAACTACCTGAAGGGAGGTTGTAGAGAAGCAAAGATTGGTCTCTTCTCCCAGGCAACCAGCACCAGAACAGGGGACACAGTCTCAAGCTGTGCCAGGGGAGGTTTAGGCTGGAGGTTAGGAAGAATTCTACACAGAGGGAGTGACTGCCCATTGGAATGGGCTGCCTGGGGAGGTGGCAGAGTCACTGTCATTGGAGGTGTTTAGGAGGAGACATGATAGGGTGCTTGGTTGGCATGTTAGTTGATTAGGTGGTTTGGATAATAAGTTGGACGTAATGATCTTGAAGGTCTCTTCCAACCTGGTCTATTCTATTCTATTCTATTCTATTCTATTCTATTCTATTCTATTCTATCTATCTTTTTCAAGCCCCACATTGGCATCAAAATGTTGTAGTATTTGAGCCTTAACTGGAATTCAAGAGCCCAGATGGTAGGAAAAAAAAATGGGAATTCCTCCCCACTCCCGCTTCCCTTTTTTTTCCCAGTAAAAAAAAAAAAGAGGGAAGAAAAGGGGGTAGGGAAAAAAATGGAAGGAGGTAAATCTACCGAAAAATAATCTGGAGTTTGTTTGGAAGTAGGAGAAGTAAATTTTTAAGAAAATATGTTTATAGCAGTAACAGGGAGGATTTACAAGGGTAAGGGATAAGGATGAATAGGGAAATATACAAAACCAAATTTGGATGGCCTTGTATCTCCCGCACTATACATGGAATTCAGTCCTTTAGAGAAGCATGGACGCAGCAGGGAGAAGATCAGGCCACCAGTGGCAGACCAGGAGGCTGGCAGCAGCTGTTGGTCCTTTCAAATAGGCAAGGCAGGACCAAAGATAACTGCAGTGTCTCCCTTTTTATAGGCTTGCTGGACAGGAGGGGGAGTGGAATAGACCACCTTTGACCCGGGGGACCCCTCTTCCTGGGAGGGGAAATCAAGTCCCTCTCTGTTCACCTGGCTCAGGTTTCTTTTTGTCCCCTGGGGAAGCAGGGCTCTCGCAGCCCTCCCCAGGATGGGTGTAACCCAGCACAAAACCTTTATAATAATTAGGTTCATTTAACCAAAGAATTTTGCCATAAAGATCATAGTGGTTTTGTTGTTTGTTTTTTGTAAAGAAGGACATTTTAGTGGATAAATCAAAAAGTGTATTAAGAATTCAGGATCAGTAATTAAGTATGTTATTCACACATAACTTACTTGACTTATATAGCCATATGTGACCTATGAAAAATGCTTCTGAGAGAGCCTGTAGGGGCAGCTTTTACACTCTATGTCCCAGGAGGCAGTTCCTGTATGTGCCCAAATATTTACTATATTGAAGACATGATGTGGGTACAAAATACCTTCATCTCATTTCCACCAGAAAAACAGGTCCACAAGGACAAGAAGGGAAATACAGTAGGCAGTAATTAGCTCTCCTCTGGGCAGTGGAGGAACAAGCCTGTGAGGTTCACCACTGAGTACACTCTTCTTCCACCAGAGTACTCCAACTGATCTCCATTCAAGAATTCATTCATTATTAAGCAAACATAGTAAATGTAGGTAACACTGCTGAACATATTTCACAGCATACAATGGTAATCTCTCAACCACAAAAATGGAGCAGGTAGTCAAATTTGTGAAAATTAATTTGGACATTTCTGCAATTCCTTGATAAAAGAAGCAGAAAACTGTTACTATAAAAGAAGTGCCAGCAAGAGATGTAAGGCAATATTCCAGCTGTCTGAATAAGACACTTTGGAGTGGTTCACAGTGCATGTTATATGACCACTGGAGTTCAGAACTATAAGAAAAGGCTGCAGTAAAGAGATATGTTTTTGTTGTTTCAAGGCATTAACTAACCTTGGCAACTGTTATTAGATAAAAACAACAGCAGAAAACCTGATATATGTGGACGTTTCAAAAATACCATGTATCATTTGTAGATGCAGTGTTGTGATTTCTATTACAGACCTTTGCCTGCAGTACTAGGGCTGCTTCCCTATGCCTTCAGCTCTTAAAGTGCTGACATAATATTCACACACTTGCTCCATACTCCATCCAGAGGGACCTTGACAGGCTGGAGAGGTAGGCACAAGCCAACTTCATGAGCTTCAACAAGACCAAGTGCAGGGTCCTGCATCTGGTCGAGGCAATCCCAGGCACAAATACAGGCTGGGCAGGGACTGGCTGGAGAGCAGCCCAGAGGAGAGAGACTTGGGGGTGCTGGTGGACGAGAAGCTCAACAGGAGCTCTCAATGTGCACTTGCAGCCCAGAAAGCCAATCAGAGCCTGGGCTGCATCAGGAGAAGTGTGGCCAGCAGGTCAAGGGAGGTGATTCTCCCCCTCTACTCAGCTCTGGTGAGACCCCACCTGGAGTACTGCATCCAGTTCTGGAGCCCCTATTACAAGAGGCTCTGGAGGTGCTGGAAGGTGTCCAGAGAAGGGCCATGAGGATGATCAGAGGGCTGGAGCACCTCTCCTATGAGGACAGACTGAAGGAGTTGGGGCTGTTCAGTCTGGAGAAGAGAAGGCTCTGAGGTGACCTCATTGTGGCCTTCCAGTATCTGAAGGGGGCCTACAGGAAGGCTGGGGAGGGACTTCTCAGGCTATCAGGTAGTGATAGGACTAGGGGAATGGAATGAAGCTGGAGGGGGGGAGATTCAGGCTAGATGTGAGGAGGAAGTTCTTCACCATGAGAGTGGTGAAGCCCTGGAATGGGTTATCCAGGGAGGTTTTGAGGCCCCGTCCCTTGAGGTGTTTAAGACCAGGCTGGATGAGGCTCTGGCTGGCCTGATGTAGTATAGGGTGTCCTTGCCCATGGCAGGGGGTTGGAACTAGATGATCCTTGTGGTCCCTTCCAACCCTGACTGATACTATGAAATTACACTATTAGTTGCTTCTTATGTGTTTAATGTCTAGTACATTACCGATGGTGCTCTCCTCAACTCTAGCCACATCAAACATATAGTCTATATTAGCTTTCTCTTATGGTCCGAGAGTCTAACCAGTGCTAAAGCATACTTCTGAAAAAAAAGTATGAAAGATAATTTAAAATCCTTTTTTTTTAATTTTAAATTGACTCCTCAGCATCTGGGATTTGCAGAAGCTTCTTGTGCCTCGGAAAGCAACCCTTTAACACATCATACCTTAGAAATAGTCACAACATGGCAAAGTTTAATATTGGTATTAGGAGACAAGAGCAATTTTTCAAGCCTACTCAGAAGTGCTTTCTGTATTAACATTGACAGTTTTGTGTATTAATCTGTTTAAAGATTAGAACTAAGCAGTGGCTGCCCACACAGTGTGGAGCACTCTCTAGATGGTGAGTCAGCAAGCATCTCCTCGTGGCATGAGGTACCTCAGCATCAATCCAGGTCTACCCAGCCCCAGGGAAGCTCAGTATTTGGTGGACTCAGGGAAAAAAACAACCAAACGAAAACCCCAAACCCCAAACAAAACAAACAAAACACCCCTTCTACTTAATTTCTTCCACATTGCAGCCATTCTTGTCAAGGAGTAGGCTCCCTACATCTAACATCAGCCTTTGCTAGCCACTGGAAATTATGAGTTTACCTGGGTCCCCAGCACAATGAGGGTGGCTCAAAGGTGTTGAGAAAGGGGACAAAAGCAAGACTTAGGAACTCATTACTTTTAGATGTGTGAGGGATAGGTAGTAGGAAGATGCTACAAAACAAACATCTATTTGGCACAATCCAGGGAGGGAAAAATAGTACTCAGAAATTAACCCACAAGTCATACTTTTTAACTTGTCAAGCAAAGAACTAATCTGTACCTACCAAAACGAGGTTAAAAAAAATGTAGAGAGACCTCTGTTATAAACACAGCAAAAATATAACTTTGAAATAATTCTCTGACTTCATGCAGTATTATTCCAGACACCTGTATCTTGACTAAAACACTCTGAAACTTTGCAAATGCAATTTTCCTAATGGAAGAGAACACTCCATTATTCTTCTTTAAGGCTACTTTCAAGATGTTTATGGTATGAGTATATTTTCTTGTATTTCACAACAGTCAGAGGCAGCTTCAGTGCTGGTGTCTCATAGGCAAATATATCTCTGTTAAGGACAACGGCATTTCAATAGCGTACACCAGGTTTGAATTTGGTTCAGGGTGACAGGATCCAGAAAGATAGATGCTGACTCTCATTTCATTCCAAACTAAATAGCATTTTCTACCAGTAATAATCCCAGGGATTTCAGAAACTCTGTGAGAAGTTACCTATTATCCATCCCCAAAGGAACTTGGCCCCTCTGGTTTTAAGTATTATTAAAATAATGTAAAATCTGAAGCTAGGCATATTTTATTAGAATCCAGGCCTTAAATTATTGGGTATAAATTAACAATTATATTATTTAGCCAGATAAAGAAGTTTCTACATAGCTTTGTTAAGTTTTCAGCTAATGTATGTGTGTATGCACATGTGTAACTCTACTGAGTTTGCATGTCAAGGTTATGGTAGCAGAGGAGCTACAGGAGTGACTTCTGTGAGAAGCCGCTAGAATGCTCCCCCATGTACAATAGAGCCAGTGCCAAATGGCTGCAAGATGAATCTGCTGCTGGACAAGGCTGAGCCCACCTGTGACAAAGGTAAAGCTTCTGTGGTAACGTATTTAAGTGTGCAGGGGAAAAAAAACGCTGCACAACAGCAACTGCAGAGAGGAGTGAGAATATGTGAGAGAAACAACTTTGTAAACACCAAGAGCGGTGAAAAAGGATGGGTGCTCCAGACCATGGTGAGGCAGGCTGTCTTCCTGAAGCCTGTGTGGTTTTATCAGTGGAGCAGACAACTACCTGCAGCCTGCAGAGGAGACAATGCTGAAACGAGTGGATGCACCTCTAGGAGGCTGTGATCCCATGGGAAGCCTGTGCTGGAGCAGGCTCCTAACAGGACTTGTGGCCCTGTGGAAAGAAGAGCACATTCTGGAGCAGCTTTACTAGCAGGTCCTGTAAAAGGACAGGAAGTTCCACCTCAATGTGAGAAAAAACTTCTTTACTGTAAGGGTGAGGAAGCACTGGAACAGTCTGCCCAGATAGGTTGTGGAGTCTCCTCCTCTGGATATTTTCAAGACCCACCTGAATGTGTTCCTGTGTGACCTGCCCTAGGTGACCCTGCTTTGGCAGGGGGCTTGGACTCAACGATCTTCAGACGTCCCTTCCAACCCCTATCATTCTGTAATTCTATGATTCTATGATTTGTTGACTGGTGGGATGCTGGCAAACACCACCTGGGAAGGACCCACACTGAAGTAGTTCTTGAAGAACTCTAGCCTGTGGGAAGGACTCATATTGGAGAAGTTGATGGAGAACTGTCTCCCGTGGGATGGCCCCCTTGCTGGCAATAAATCAAGTTTGGTTTGTTTGTTTTGGTTTTCTGTTTGTTTGTTTTTTTTTTTTTTTTTTCCCATTTTGAGGCTGTTTTACTTTTGACAGAAATTGCTGAGTGATCTCCTGGTCCTAATCTTGACCCATAAGCCTTTTGATATTCTCTCCTCTGGGAGGAGGTGAGTGATAGAGAAGCTTGGTAGGCATGTGGCATGTAGCCAGGGTCAACCTACTACAGAACATAAAGAAAGTCTTTTCTTCTTCCCTTTTCCCTTTTCCCTTTTCCTTTCCCCTTTCCCTTTCCCCCCTTTCCCTTTTCCTTTCCTTTTCCTTTCCCCTTTTTTTCCTTTTCCTTTCCTTTTCCTTTCCTTTTCCTTTTCCTTTTCCTTTTCCTTTTCCTTTTCCTTTTCCTTTTTCCTTTTCCTTTTCCTTTTCCTTTTTCCTTTTCCTTTTTTTCCTTTTCCCTTATCCTCTTCTCTTTTTTGTGTGTGTGTATTTGTTTGGGTTTTTTTGTTTGACAAGGAGTGGTAAAACACTGGAGAATGCTAGTGCTTGGTTCATGTTGTGCAAGCATTATGCAATGTATCTGTAAGAGTTTGGTCAGTATGAAATCATGTAAGCCTGATTTTTAGAGAATTAACAGGGAACACACTCAGAGTAGTTAATCCACTGCTGTGGAATTCAGTTTCACTGTTTACAGATCTCTGTCATGCTTTTCATTTTCACAGTGGCTTCTACCTGTTGTTCTGTGACTTCTCCACAAATGTTGCTGCTTGAATAATGGAAGTGTTTGTGAACTTGTTTTATACTTTGAATTCAGCTTTTGAGGTATATATGTTTTAAGGCCTATTGGTTCCTTGTGTACTTCAACTAATAGGGAAGCCAAGCTTTATTATTAAAGAGAATTTTGATGGCTTTATACTATACCTTTTGCATTGAAGGAAGAGCAAGATCAGTCAGCCTGTCTCACTGGTATTATCGGTATGAGCAGGCTTGCATAGGCTGTAGGGTTTTTTGGTGTTTTATATTTTTAATCTCTATCCAAAAGTTACTTATTGTAACATACATAGCATGGAAATATCTTTAAAGAGGTAACAATGAACTAACCATCTTCTATTCTTCTTCTCTCTGTAGTTTGTTGCTCAGCCCAACTGCCAGCAGCTGCTCGCATCCCGCTGGTATGACGAGTTCCCTGGATGGAGGAGGCGACACTGGCTGTGAAGATGCTGACATGTGTTGTCATAGGACTTCTTTTCCCGGTCTTCTCTGTGTGCTACCTGATAGCTCCCAAAAGCCCATTAGGGCTGTTCATCCGAAAGCCATTTATCAAATTTATCTGCCATACTGCATCCTACTTGACTTTTCTGTTCCTGCTGTTGCTTGCTTCTCAGCACATTGACAGGTCAGACTTGAGCATGCAGGGACCGCCACCAACCATCGTCGAGTGGATGATATTACCGTGGGTCCTGGGTAAATGTATTACTAAAGAAAATACAGTGAAAAGTGTTTTGACCCTTGTGGTTTGGGCAGGCACCCCTGAGACAGGAAGATACAATAGAGAGTACTGTCATGAATTATTAACCTGTCAAAGAGGCAAATGCTCCATCTCCTACAATATTAGCAAGAGCAGCAGACAACTTGGGAAGAGTTTCAAAATCCAGTGTCACCACCTGACGTATTACAGTGAGGGGAAACAAAAGTTACCAGGGGTTCCATTCTGTGATTAAGCAGTGCCCTGAAACATATTTACCAACACTCTTTTCAATATATATTTCACCTGGGCCAGAAATTGTTCTGATTCTTCAAGGATCCCTCTGCCATGATAATGATTTTTCATGTATTTGAGTAAGGCACAGCATCATTTCTGGAGTGCTATCAGTAACATCAGTTAGCCAAAGTATCCTTTTTAATATAACAGACCTACCAAGTGCAGATAGTGCTGACCAGCATTTTCAAATGAGTATTTCTTTAAACACACTTGCAAAGTGGTGTTTTTTTTTTCATGCAAACCCATTGATGAGACCATGACATATTTTAGATCCAAAGGAATAAGAAAATCCCCTAAAATTTTTTAAGTGGTGGGAAGGTTACCACTGTGTCCTGATAGTTTAAAATAAAAACTTCAGTCTGGGATTATTGAAAGCCAACTTTGTGTGGGCCATGCTGATTTTAAATGTATTCCTGTGTGACAGATAGTTTGATGCTATCAGATTGGACTATCCCATTCCTCCCTACCTTTGCATATGTCGTAGTTTGACAGAGGTGCTTTTAAGAAACCATAGAGAGGACGTCCAGGAGGTCTGGATATGTCCATGAGGTGGACTGGAAAGTGTAATTGTTGTTATTTCTTTCCCAGAATGCCTGCATCTAGCCTTTATAAGAGACAGCACAAGCTGCCTTTCCCCTTTCTCCTCTTCCTGCTTCCCTTCCGACACAGCTCCCTTTATCTCCTGTTTGTGTGGGGGAGGGTTTCAGCTTTGAGCAGCCTGCTAGCAGCCTAGGCCAAACTAATTGTAAGATGCATCATTTTGGACCTGGGGGGGGGGGGAAGTTTACCCTGCTAGATGGTGTCTCTCTTGGAGTGGCGTGGTCTCTCCCCTGATTCTTAGTTTAGCAACAAGTTGAACCCCTGTTTCTTAGTTCAACACAAGTTGAACCAGGTCAGGCCAAATATATTTGGTCTTTACTGAAAGGAGAACCTTAGTAACCTTAACTGCAAAATTAAATTGACATCACATAGACAAGTTAATGCTCAAGCTTTTCTGAAATGTTTTGGTGGGGTTTTGATGCTGTTACTTTTCCCAGCACTTCCCATTAAGTTGCTGTTTCTCTTCAGGTTTGCATTTTTCCCTGAACAGCTGGCATTTTTTAGAGCAGCAAAACCAACAAGGCTTTCGGCATCATTGATCACACAAAATGTACAGCAGTGCTAGATTGATAATATGCTAATTGACATCTTTTATATTTCATAGCAGAATGAACCAGTGATTTTTCCTTTATATGTTCCTTGATAGAACACTGCAGGAAGCAGAAGGCAGGGCTACATCTGTCATTCACTTAAGGAAACAATACTGAAAACTATGTATGCTTAGTTGTCAGCGACCCCTCCAAAGCACCTGCCTTCCACAGATCATGGAATGGTCTGGCTTGGAAGGAGTCCCTAAAGGTCATCTACTCCAACCCCTCAGCACTGAGCAGGGACATCCTCTGCTAGATCCAGTTACCCAGAGCCCAGTCAAGCATCACCTTAAATATTTCCAGTGATGGGGCCTCAACCACCTTCATGGGCAACCTATTCCAGTTTTCCACCACCCTCATGGTAGAGAACTTATTCCTAATATCCAATCTAAATCTAGTCTTCTCTAATTTCAAACTATTGCCCCTCATCCTATCACTACAGGCCTTTGTAAACTATCCCTCACCAGCCTTCTTGTAGGCCCTCTTCATGTACTGGAAGGCCACTCTTAAAACTGCTGTATGAGATTTCCTCCAGCAAAAAAATGTCTGCACCACCAGCCATCACTGTAAGGTGTGTTGTCCTTCAATGGGTAAATACTGACACTAACATTAAAGAAGCTGATCGCTAGTATTATTGCAAAGGAATTGATCTACTAGGCTGCTGAGAATAGTATTTCCTACAGACAAGTAAAACTAACTTAACTGAATGAGATTCACATTTTCATATTTTTGTATTGCTCCAATAAATTTTCCTAGTTTTGTACCATCAAGAAATAAGAAAATAGTATAAAAGCATTAATTTGATATATTGCTTCCTTAGAAATAAATGCTACAATGTTGAGGTGGAACAGGTGCCTCTTCTGTGCTGTTCCATGCTCAGAGATGATGTTGTTAGCTTTTCTGTCCAGCCTTCCAAAATAGCAGGTGGTCAGGAGCTGCCCAGTTCTTACAGGATCCTGAGGTTGAAGGGTAATAAGAACAAATATGTAGCAGACACATGGACTTTGATATACCCAAGTGGACTTTATTGTTAACCTGTCTTTGTAAAGAAAGAAATTAGAACTCAGAGAAAGAGTCACAGTATGAGAAAGGCAAGAGCTAGTTTCAGCTAAAAGCAGTCCTAAAAGTTTGGTGACTAACTTCTCTCCAGAAAATATCCAGTGGGAAGAGGAAGAACCTCCACTACCCTCAACCTCTGACACTGTTGTTTACTTAGGAAAGGGCTTAAGTAACTCAGCATGGCAAAGCACTTGTTTGAAGAAGCCATTAGCCCTGACAATTATGACTATCAAGACGACTATCATTTCTAAAAGCAACAATAATATTTGCAGTGTAGACTCATACAATCAGATTATGCCAGTACTGCCTAAGCTGAATAAGACCTTCCAATGCAAGCAGTGTAGGTCAAGTCAAAGGAATTGCTTGCATAAACAAATATTCATGAGCATGAAGAAAGAGTAATAGTCAGATACATTTGGTCAAATAGCTTCTTGTTAATCTAGACTAATTTTTAGAGGAATTGTGCCTTCCAAAATCTCTTTCATTTAAAATGGTGTATTACACACAGTAATCTCTAGTTGTTCCGGATTCCTGGTTTCCTAGAGCTCCAGTTCCACGTTTGTTAAGCTCAGTTTTCAGACATTGATGGCTGCAGTGCCTTAGCCCACCCAAATAATAAAGCCCCAGATTCACACATTGTAATCTCAGGCAATTCGTGAGGTACCTAATTTCCCTTATCATTAATGGAGGCAGATGCACATCTCCACAGGACACTTCAGCTTGCTTCAGCTTTTTCTCCTGTGTTGTTGTTGTTTTGTTGTTGTTGTTGTTGCTCTTTTGTTTGTTTGTTTTAAGAAATGACTCTCAGCCCAACGCTGCTGTTTTCATATTCACATGCATGCAAACTGCAGTCTAGTAACCTTCTAATAAAGTAGTTTTATTAAGTCCTTATCAATAAGCTAAGGTTAAGTTTCCAGGCCACATTTTAGTTTGTTATCAAGTCTCTTCAAACTATACAGTTATGCAGTATTCTTAGAAAGAGTAAATGCAGCACTCTTGAATGGCACAAAGAGATGCAAATCTGAGATACATAGATATGTATCTGTATTTTCTGGATGTAGATGAAAAATGGTGACGTGAAACAAAACTGATGTGGTTTTAGAGTGACAGTTTTTCTCTGAAGTTGGAAACCCAACTAAGCAAACACGTTTCCCAAAGCAAGGAGTACCTTTCAGCAGCTGCAGCATGTCTACAATTTTTAGCATTTTAAGCAAGAGAGTTCTTTCTTTGTCTTTCTCTTCGTTCAAATAGGTCTGCAGGTAGTTTGCATTTTTATAGCTACCTCCCTTGAAACGACGGCATGAAGAGAAACTCTGTTGTCCAGGGTTCTCATTGACATGAATTTCTTGCAGAACCGAAGAAGTTTCAGGATTGTCCATAACAATCTCATCTTGGCAGCAGTAAAGAAGTAATTAGCATTTGCTTACTGCTGTGTAATAGAAGGCTGACTGCACATAATTAGCACTTTATTAAAAGTGTCACTAGAGAGAGAAGCTCAGAGGAAAACCTGTCTTGGGCTACATTTCCAGGGAGACTATTGATTTTACATTTTAAAAGTCTTTTAAGGCATATTCTGCTTTAATGTTTTTTTTTTTTTTACCTGGTTGGATGATTACACAAGTGATGTCACAATATGTAGTGACTGTTCATGAAATATTAAGTCAGTATAACAAAGCTAATGTAGCTTTAAGAAGCACTTGGGGAAAGTTGTAAGAAGAATCAGAATCTCCTATCCTTGCATTCAAACAAATAAGAACAAACTTTTGCTGGTAAGAACAAGATTAATTTTGTTCTTCTTAATAGCTATTGATTCAGATTTTTCAAGCATGCCAGATGTTTCATGAACATAGACCTGTTTTGTATACTTCAGACTCCATCACCACTGAATAAAGGACAGGGAAAACAAGAACCCTATCTTATGAAAAGAAATGAGAAAGAACAATACGTTCCTTCACCAAATTCCCCATCCAATTTCTGAGTGGCCTCGGAGCATGGTAAACAGGGATGCAAAGGGGAAATCAAATAAGATCCAGCCTCACTCTCTGTATGTCTTCACTACAGCTCATGTAAGGATCATATTGATCCCTGTGGACTTTTCATAACTGTTTTTCTACCCTAAACACCAGTCTCAAAATAACACTGACCATGCTAAATGTCCACACAGTGGGTATTTGTCTCACTAGGGAATGCTACAAAACTCAGAGGAGAAAGCCAACAACCAGACAAACTTAGTTCTCAGTAGATGTGTTTTAAAAGCTCCTTGCCAGTTGTTTGGTGTGACTACAGCAGAAAGAACGTCTTATAAGCAAATTTGTTTTGATGAGTTTTTTGTTCTTTTATGGGCATCTTTAAGTGTTCATCATAATTATGTTGTTCAGAATACTGCCTGGAGCAGGAATGCAGCCTTATTGGATCTCTTTAACAATGCATTCCCCATTTTTTCTGGCAGAGCTATTTATGCTTTGGAGTAAGTGAACTTATAGAGAGTGTTGATGTTGGAGAACTGTTCAAATGACAAGCATTTATGGTCAATAAACTGGTGGTAAGGGAGTGTCATTCCTGTCAGTACTTAGCACAATGTACATCCAAACTGATGGCACAGCAAGACACTTCAGAAGAAGTGATTGTAGAGATGGTGAGTACACTATACTTTGTCTTATAAATTTGGTCAAGAAACTGTTGTGTAAAAACCTAAACAGTACAAATTGGTGTGTTCTGTGGAGCAGATATAAGAATAATATGTCCATCAAGATGAAATATTATATAACTAGTAGTGACAAATAAAGTACAGAAGAGGAATGTAATCCCAGACAAAGCTGAAACGCAACTTCAGTCAGAAAGAAGGATAATGCATGTAATGACCGCTTAAGACCATTTGGTCCATACTACTGCTCAGTATGGATAAGTGCAAAGATGGATCAAATTTCTCAGGTTCTCATCTCTTCATATCATTCATTTCTCCAGGGGTACCCACATCCAACTTATTCCACCACCTCTCTCAGCAACCTGTGCCTGTGTCTAGCTACTGGTGAACTGTTTCTTGGTACCAGTTGGAATATCCCATGCTACAACATGCAGCCATTACCTCTTGTCCTTCCAGTGTGCACAGCTAGGACAATTCTAACTCCATTTATTCATAAGCAGAAATTTCACTAGAGGATGACAGCAATATCCCCTCATCAATGTTCTCTTCTCTAGACTGAACAAACTCAGCTCCCTGAACATCTTCTTGTACGTTGTGTGGTCCACCTACTAATCAGACTTCCACAGGGTTTGTTTCAATTTGGGAATCCCAAAAGTGGACTCAATAATGAAATTATTTATTTAAATATCAGGAGAGACCCTTCCTGTCAGGACTGTGTGAATATTGCCATCTACTTGCAGGTTTACCAGCTTTAAATATTGAAGATTAACATTTTCTGTTTAGATTGGTTTATTATTCTTTGGTTGTTGGTGGTGTTGGCTGATATGTGTTTAAGATTTACTCTAGAGTGGTTTTGCCATTTCCAAAGCTGAGACTAAAGGAAAATATCTTGTTTTGATTATGATAAACCATCAAGAGTCTTTTTCTTCAGGAAAACACTATAATGGTGCCATGACCAGCTCAATATGGGTAGCCATATGTATTCTTTGACATTCTAGTTAAAATCTATCCTAAATATGAAAAGGCTTAAATGTATCTCCATCTAAAATGGATCTACAGACTCTGGTTTTATTCCTAAATCCCATCCATAATGTCTCAATCAGCCTTGATAAGTGGCTTCCAGTGCCAGTGGAAGAGATGTGATCTCTGGACAAAGATACTTGTGAATTTAGCAAACCTGGAAGGTTTTACTTTATCCTGTCCTCAAATATTTTCCCTAAGCATTCAGGATCTGCTTCAGTTTAGGTTACATGGAACAGTGCTCTGCTGCCCTTCTGCAGTGGGTAAGTAAAGCACAGAAAATGAAAGTAGTTTGTAGATTCGTAGATTCATAGAATGGTTTGAGCTGGAAGGCATCTTAAAGATCATCAAGTCCCAGCCTCCCCTCCATGGACAGGTATACTTTCCATTAGATGAGGTTGCTTAAGGCCTCATCCAACCTGGCCTTAAATACTACCAGGGAAGGGGCATCTACCACCTCCCTGGGCAACTTGTCCCAGTGTCTCACCACTCTTACTGTAAAAATTTCTTCCTAATATCCAGTCTAAAGCCCCTGTCCTCAAGCTTAAATCCATTCCCTCTTGTCCTATCTCTACAAGCCCTTGTAAAAAGTCCCTTCCTGTCTTACTTCTACAGTCCTTTCAGGTACTGGAAGGCTGCTGTAAGGTCTACCGAGACCCTTCTCTTCTTCAGGCTGAAAAGCCCCAACTCTCACAGCCTGTCCCCATAGGGTAGACCTCTGATCATCTTCATGGCCCTCCTCTGAACCAGCTCCAGCCTTCCCATGTCCCTGTTATGCTGTGGACACCAGAACTGGATGCAGTAGTCCAGGTGGGAGAGTCATGAAAGCAGAGTAGATGGGGAGAATCACTTCACTCATTGTGCTGGTCACACTTCTTTTGATGCAGCCCAGGATACAGTTAGCCTTCAGGGTTGTAAGCACACATTGCTGGTTCATGCTGAGTTTGTAATCAGCTGACACTCTCAAGTCCTTCTACTCACTCCTTGCCCAGCCTATATTTGTGCTTGGGATTGCCCCATCCCAAGTGTAGAACCTTTCACTTGGCTTTGTTGAACTTCATGGTGTTGGCTTGGGCCCACCTTCCAAGCCTGTCCAAGTCCCTCTGGATGGCGTCCCTTCCCTTCAGCATGTCAGCGAGCCCACACAGCTTGGTGCTGTCCGCAAGTTACCTTTCTTCACAATGACTCTGAATTTTCCTTTTACATGCACTTTTATAGCTATGGAAAATTTCTCTCCCACAGGCAATTCCTTAGAATTGCAAACAAGGACTCTGCTTTTACAAGCTAATATAAACCAATCATATATAGTGAAGTATTCAGTGCAATCAGATGTTTTCTTGCAATCACAATATTTTGCTGATAGAAGCAGGTTTTGGCAGGATCATAAAATAGTCTTTTGAACTTCAGTCTTGGTTTCAATGGAGCTTCAAATTGAGCTTTAAATTGTGCTAGCTCCTCTTGGATTCAAATATCTCACAGTTTAACATTATGACCATAAGTTGAGAATAAAGAACAGAAAAGTCCTGCAGTCGGTGTGCAAAGCCTAGCTTTGATACCGTTGCTTCCTAGTAGAGGTCATTAGTAAGGAGGTTAAGGACAGCTGTTGGGTTTTTTTGTTGTCTTCCCATTTTAGCAGGAGTGGTGAATGTTCCACCCCCTGTACAAGAGTTCTAGCCATAAAGCAGCAGTGCCAAACATTCGCAGTACTCATGGTCGATATAGTTTAAGCACTTCTGTAAAGGAAGGTGTTTTGGATGCCAAACTCAGTCCATGTAGACATGTAAACTGAAACCCTGAGATAGTTTTCTAAGTGCTATGAGATGCAGTGTTTGAGACTCATTCCTCTTCCCTGTTTTTGCTGTCCTTCTTGGCTAGGTTGTCTTAGTACTCAGTATTCATAGGCTGTGGACCTTGGCTAGGAGCTTGAAACTCAAAATGAGCGTAAAATGCAATTTATGGGGAATTTAGGTCTCTTGCATGGTGAATTTTACTTTCAGTATTGTGTACTTAATTTATACACTGAATTATGGAATATTTCAATGACTGTACTGCTTCATGGAACTGGTCTCCCAAGTATATGTAGATCAGTACTGAGATGTTCAAATCCTTATATGCCTTTCAATATAAGAAAAAAGCATGACCATTTTTCTACATCCCTAAATATCCACTTCTGGCCTTGCCTAGAGCTGCACGTATGATACCAACCTGGTTGTGCAGGAATCTCAGAGCTTTTGAGCTTTTCTTTTCTGTTTCATAGACAAGCTATACAGTCATTTATTCTGCCTGCAGGTCTTGTATCCCCTTGTGGATCTAAGTCTTGTGAATGCTTGTAAACTGTGCTTCTTACTACTAACTAACTGTGCTTACTTACTACCTGATAAGAATATCTTTATTATTCTAGTAACACTGAGTGAATGTAGAAAGTGCTGACAAATTTAAGGAACATGTGGATGTTTGGAGATACAACACTTTAATGAACATTAAATTGCAGTACTGTACACATTGGATACATGTTGCTTAATTAAGGTTGTCTATGGCAATAGTATAATAAGCCTTGCTTCTTAACCTCTCCACAATATTTTTGTGGAAGCAAGAAACTATTTCCCTATTAAATCAATTTTGATAAATACATTCCACAGTTTCAATGAAGCCATGAAGGTTAAAGAATAAAGAGTAAAATTATTCATGCTTCACCTCTCATGTAAACCTGTTGAGCTTAATAGAGATTTATGAGCATTAAATGAGTATATACTTGGAAGAGATGTGTAGGCTTTTATACAAAGGTACCAGTGAGGAGGGACCACTACTTTTAACTGGCTACATCTTTGTGTACAATATTATTGTGGAGCAAAATTCAAGAACAGAAATACACTCTATCTCCATATTTACGTACTGTCCATAGCCCTTTACTCCAAACTCAGACATTTTGCCAATTTGGTTGTTAGGAAATTAGGAGATTAAATCAAAGTAAACATAAAGAAAGAAAGAAAATAGAACCTGGTCCCATTTTTGAAATCTATTATACCCACAGACTGCTAGTATCTATGATAAATACCCTACCGAAAAACACTACTTTTTTGGCAATGCATGGGTGGCCAGCCTGAATATGCAGGACATCTAAAATGGCATTAGGCACTTCTGTTTAATCATATGGTATATTCCAAAAATACAGAATCTTTCACATCTCTCTAGATCATGACAACTACACCATCAGCATCTACAGTCCACAGATATGGAAGGCCTGAGCCTGAAATGGTTTGAATGAGTATCTTGGATTAATTTGAGCTTTACTAACCCTTCTAGTCAGCTCATATTAAACGTAACAGGCAATCCAGGATTACTATTTACTTTTTGTGTACACTGCAGTGCATAAACATTTTTTCGTGGCTTCTATTCCTATTCTTTATCAAACCTCTGTTTTACAGAGGACAAAACAAAACAGAAGCACCAAAACCAAACCAAAACAAACCACAAATACAACAAAAGCAACAACAGCAAAAAGAACCACAAACACAAAGAAAAAACAAGGGAAAAAAAATAATGGTACATAATCAGCAGCAAATACTCTCAGAACTGATGTATTTCATCCAAAAGGCTCAAATGCTCCATAATCCTCGTATTCATTACCTTCTCACTGCACTCCGGAGACATTACTAAACTAATCATCTGTGGGAGAAGGTATTAAATTCCGTCGTGCAGATAACAAAGTAAGGACAAAGAGTGAACTGAGTTTAGATATTAAGTGTTCTTAGTGTTGAGTTGTGTTCCCCTCCCAGACAGCCAGCTCTGTGTCCCCAGGGGACTTCAGAAGGCATACTTTTGATTTTGTGCATGTTCCCTTGAAATAGCTGTATTCCGTTACTAAAAAATACCAGGATGTCTCTCCATTCATCTTCTTACCTTCACAGAGATCAGTTCATCAACCCATGTCTAAAACAAAGGAGGTATTTCAAACTTTATAAATGCTCACTGAATTCCCTAGAATGAGTTTCCTTTGGCCCAGTGATCGTTAGCAACCTGTCTCACTTGTTCAACCTAGGAAACCTCTAGGTCACATAGTAGAGCAAAGTTGATTTTGGCAGTTAAAACAGTTTCACAGTTCAGTGAAAATACATTCCACAAGAAACTAGAAGGCTGTTTTTTAATTTGGTGTGCAGAAATTGAACCAGAAGAACACCTTGCTTCCCACCACTTAATGGTAAATGAACAAAATTAGCACAGAGCAACCAAACTTTTGTGGGAAGAGTAAGGCCAGAATTAACTAGGGATGCACAAATCCTTTTAAAACCAAAAATAGCTCAGAATACTTCCTTTCATACATTTCTGTGACAAATCTGGATATTATTTACTGTCAGAATTTAACTGTAATTCTAATTATAAACAACAGAAGGGAGTGTTGTGGAGATGGCATGACATTTTTGTGAATTTCCACAGTTGCTGGAAAATTATTCTTGTAACAGCTCAAGATTCAGTACCAGGTTGGAAATTAGACAAGGTGTATGTAAGATTTTTTTGTCTTAGTACAGCTTTGAATGGATTTTGCAGGGGTGTTATTTCTTTGTGGTTTCTTTCTTTTGCATGGGAATGAGAGACTTGTTCCTTGGGAGCATAATTACAAGAAGCAACTTAATTCAGTAGCTGTGAATTGATAATCAGTCATTCAAGATAGATTAAAAAAAAATTTACCCTGTGAAAGTTACCTGCCAACCTTCACAAAGAAATACTGTGTCCAACCCAAGGCTATATCTGAAGGGACAGGGAACATTCATAGGAGTATTGAGCTGCTGCCCTGCTCGAAGTTGAAAGGCTTGCTAACGGAGTCTTAGAGAATGAACAGAAAAGTAGGTCCACATTTCTATGAAGGCATTTCAGTGTCTAAATGCTAAATATTTTAAGACTGGAAATCCAGCTTCAAAATCTGTCTGTAGAAAGATATATAAAATAAAAGCTAGTGTTACCTGTGTATATGTATTGATATATCTTCATATAGAACAATTCACACGTTGTTAATATGCAGTATGTGATAGACATTCCTCAAG
The DNA here is from genome assembly GCA_015227895.2 of Colaptes auratus. Taxonomy (NCBI): domain Eukaryota; kingdom Metazoa; phylum Chordata; class Aves; order Piciformes; family Picidae; genus Colaptes; species Colaptes auratus. The sequence continues at coordinate 31,391,721 of CM037631.1, forward strand.
GATGTTTTAAAAGTATTATAATGTAACTTTACTGAAAAATGTTATTTTTCTAAGAAAGTTCTTTTATTTCAGTGCCTTTTGCTCTTTGGTAAGAAATAGTTCTGTCTCTTATGTTGGCTTGGATGAAGTTTATTTTTATAACGTGTAGGGCTTATTTTAGAAGAATGTTCATCAGTGTTTAGAAATGTTTGTTGCAAGTTTGTTTTATGTGATCTATTTTAGTTCCCTTCCTGCATTAGGCAAACTGAACTTCAGCCAAATGGTTGCATTGATCAGTTTGCGTGTTTTCACAGTGATATACAAAACCTCTCCGTGGTGTCTGTCATTCCCAGGACCTCATATAGTCTGTGGGATTCCTGCCCTGAATTTACGTTTGTTTCATCTCATTAAAACCATGGGGCGCTTAATGCCTTTGCTTTTTCCCCTATCATTTCGGCCTCTTTTAATATATCCATGATGCTATTTCTCTTTTACTGCTCCAGCATCTAGTTATAAACAATGTGATAAAGGCTTGAAAGTCTCAGCTTCAAATTTTCAATTAAAGTCCTTGATTAATGAGGTGGAAGAGCTGCATAATGTTGATAATTTCCTTGCAAGTGGCAATAAATTATAAGAACGGATTGATGGGAAATGGATAGCTGAGGGTATTAAGAGGCAAGTATGGAATATAGCTGGTTGTGAAGAGATAGGAAGGACACAGTTGGAACAAAGAAGCAACCAGAATATTGCAAGCAAAGATTATCCAGCTAAAACACTGAAATCTTCTCCCAGTAGAATTATTTCAGCTAAATACAGGCACATGGAAGTCAGACGTGTTTTAATTCAGCCTGATCCTCCATGGCTCCCTTTTCAGTCAATGGGAAGATTGGCCCAGCTGCAGATGACAGGATTATTGCCTAGTAGTTGCCTGTTTCCTCTTAGGAATGTAAAGAGCTTTGGGTTATGAACTTCTCTCTAGCCTGAATGGCTAGAAGTCTTAAATCTACCCCTTGTATTTGGCTATTTCCTGTTAGCAGTTTTTCCCCAGTACCTCTGTGCAAGCCGGTGATGTCCCCTCTGCTTTGTTAAGACATCATCTTTCTTGCTGCTAAACACATAGCTCTTACATGAGCTCTGTCAGTATTGCGGCTTTAACACATTACTAAGCAGGCAATGCCTGGACTCTAGATCTCTTTCCTACCAGTAAGTGCACACCCATTAGACGGTCTTAGACATTAGACACTGCGTGTCTTCCTTCACGTCAGTTCTTACTTTGGAGCTGCTCAAAGGTCTTCTTAAGATAATAAAGTCAGGTTGTGTCCAGCTATCCATAAGTCTTCTAAATAGTAAAAGAAAGCATGGAATATCACAGAGATAATGCTGCCCTGGTCTCTGAATCTCTGTTCTTTTATTTTTGGTTTTTTTTTTATATACATGGATTTTCCCAGCCTTTTCCAGATTCTCCCATGAATGCAACAGGACATAACATATTACATCAGACCCTGTGAATATAGGAGCTCACTAACTTGTCTCTTCTAACCCTTCCTTCTTAAAAAAACATACATGTATGATGTACAAGACTTCTAGACCTCTGGCTATGTGATAACAAGTTAATCCTAAACAGCACAATTTGGAATCGTTGCTCAGAATAGGTCTGCAATGTAAACTCACTAGACTTTAAAGAATTCTTCAGCCTTGAAAAAAAAACCACCAAAAACCAACCCAAAACCAAGATCCAAGATTTCAGAGTACACTTTTCAAAGACAACCCTTCAGGCACATTCAGGAAGATTTACAAGAATCCAGACATCCCAATTCTTCCAGCATTTGTTGCTCCAATTGAGCATCACTCAGGATACCAAGCCACAAAGGCCTGGTACCTACAAAGACTGGTCTCAGCTTTCATGGTGAGATTGTCCTGAAGTTGTGGATTTTGATAATCAACATTAGGACTTTGTGTCTTCAAAGATTTGCCTTCAAAAAACATTTGGAAAGCTCTACTGTGCATGAACAGATTGTCTGTCACAGTCAGCCTAGCTGCAAGTTCTTTGGAGTCCAATAAAATCTCAGTAACAGTATTTATATAAAATCATAGAGCCATAGAATGCCCTGAATTGTGCATGGCCTCTAGAGGTCATCTAGTCTAAGCCCTCCTGCAGCAAGCAGAGACATCCCCAACTAGATCAGGTTGCACAGAGCCCAATCAGGCCCTACTCCAGGGATGGGGCTCTGAGCAACTGATCTAGTTGGGGATGTCTCTGCTTACTGCACCACCTTCCTGGGCAACCTGTAACAGTGTTCCACTGTCCACATAGTAAGCAACTTCTTCTTAAATGTCCAATCTAAATCTACCTTTCTCTAGTTTAAAACCATTGCCCCTTGTCCTAGTTCTATCAGACTTTGCAAATTAAAAGTTTCCAGGTTTCTTTAGGCTTTTTTCAGGTACTGGAAGGTTGCTATAAGGTTTTGCCAGAGCCTTCTCTTCTCCAGGCTGAACAGGCCCAACTCCTCACCCTGTGCTCCAGCCCTCTGATCATCTTTGTGGCCCGCCTTGTCTGGACCATGTCCATCAGACCCATGTCCTTCTTGTGTTGAGGGGACCAGAGCTGGACACAGTGCTCTGGGCAAGGTGTCACCAAAGCAGAGCAAGAGTGGCAGAATGACTTCTCTTGACATGATGGCTGCAGTTGTTTTCATGCAGCCCAGGACGCAACTGGCCATCAGAGCTGCAGGTGTGCATTGTTGGCTGATGTCCAACTTTTCATCCACCAGTATTCCCAAGTCCTTTGCCACAGAGCAGCTCTCTATAACATCCTAGCCCAGCCTGTATTGATAATGGGGATTGTTCTGACCCACATGCAGGACCTTGCACTTGGCTTTGTTGAACCCCATGAGATTGACCTGGATCCACTTCTCCAGCTTGACTAGAGATTCTTCACTTAGGAAGAAAGACTAAATGATCACATCTCCATAACAACCAACAAAAATACAGGATTTCCATTTTCCCATTATCTTCTGTTCCAGAAGAACAAGCCATGCATCAGGATGTGCATAAAAGTTGTCTTGAATCAAGAACAGAATTAGATCCACCACCGTGACAATGTCAGAGTGTACTCTGAGCTTTCAGCTGCCAAATGGCTTCATACTGATGCTGGTAGCTTGGATTAGTTGTGTTTCTAATTTGAAATGGTGAAATATACAACGGTGAAATATACAATGGTGAAATATATTCTCTTCCTCTGTTGGTCAGCATTTCTCTGTTAGCCTGAAATTCGCAATTGCAGTTTATTTTCTGAAGTACTTGGAGAAACAGCCTTGCCTGTCACTGACAAAACAGATCAAATGCAGCAGCACTACTCAGCATTTCTTTTTCAATATGGACACAATTCTATTGAAATTTTAGGCAGTGCTGTGAAAGTGTGTGATGCTGAGCAGCAGTCTTACAGAGAGCAGCCCTGTTGCTTTTGTGTCAGTTCACATCTTTGGCTGTTTGTGAATAATGGAATATCTTGGCAGAAGACAAATGAACCTACAGCCTGTCACTTAAACGTGCATCTAATTAATCATCCCAACCTATTCCTGCTCTGCTTTTAAAGAGTATTTTAAAGGGAATGCTTAATTGATGTATTGCAAAAGAGTTTATTTAATGCTGTCAATGTATGCATTTATTCTTGTATAGCCTTTTTATTTGGGGATCTTGTATAAGTGAAACTGTTTTCTATGCCATAAGCAGCCTTCCCACTGCAAGGTCCTGGGGCTATATATGAATTATTAAAACAACAAAAGAGAGCAAGGAATTTTCTTTAACAGGGTTTTACATAGCCTTTGGATCCAAGCTTCCACAGGCTCCCATGTCACAACTGTGGGTCTTTTTTGCTGTTCTGCATGTGGAGCAGGAGTGATCCAGAGCAGTGTCTGAAATGTGAAGGGTATATTGCCGCTAACAAAACAGCTGCTTATGTGACCTGATCATGGTTAACAGAATCATAGAACAACTTGGGTTGGAAAGGACCTTTACAAGTCATTTGATCCAACCTGCTTTACAATGAGCAAGAACATCTTCAACTAGATGAGGTTACTCAGAGTGCTGTCCAGCCTGACCTTGAATGTTTCCAGGGATCAGGCTTCTACCACCTCTCTTTTGACAACCTGTACCAGTGTTTCAGCACTGTTATTGTAAGAAATTTCTTCCTTGCAGCTATTCTAAATCTCCCTTTTTCTACTTTACAACTATTATCCCTTGTCCTGTCACAACAGGCCTGGCTAAAAAGACTGTCTCCATCTTTCTTATGAGGCCTTTTAAGTACTGCAAAGCTTCAGTAAGTTCTCCTCAGAGCCTTTCCTTCTCCATGCTTCTCTCAGCCATTCTTCTCCGGAGGGGTGTTCCATCCCTCTGATCATTTTTGTGGCCTTCCTCTGGACCCACTCCAACAGGATCATTTTATGCCTAAAAGGCAGGGAAGAGCAAGCAGGGATAATTTCCAGGTTGCACGTTGAAAGTTGGAAGGGACTGTGGAAGGAAGGGGAAGCGAGACCTGCTGTCATCATGTTTATACTGTGTGTCAGGAGTGCCCAGTTCTTTGAAGAGTAAGTGAAGTCAATTCATAGACTGAAATGAGCAGGCATTTAGGAACCTGCCTAGTAGACACTGAGACAAAATACTAAGGTTCAAGGTGACTTTAAGCCCAGACTAGAGTGATGCACAACTCTATAGGCTCCTGCACAAAATCTCCAGCATTTTCTGAAGGAACATAGGATATGCAGATGGTGGAAAGCCATACTGAATTGCTACATCTATATCCGAGAGACTGTCTCTTTTGTCATGAATTTTGTTCCTTTAAGGAGAGCAAAAGTGAGAAATTTCTTGAAGAAAATAATAAAATGTGTGTGGGGGAAAAAGCTTTATTGGAGTTGCTATGAGAAAAACAGCAACCCTGTGTAGATAATAATACCAAATTAGCATCTACATGTTCCATATTGTTTTATCAAACCATATTGTACGATCATGTAGAGTATTTTCAGAGAGGTTTTAGTGTTTATAGCATTAAAGAGTCTCCACATAGCTCTCACTGGAGCTATTACATCAAGTTCATGTCAGACAGCTTGCAAACCTTCCCACTGGGATTGAGTATTCCCCTATCCCTTTGTGTCCAGAGCAATGCATGTTCTGCATGCCTGGAAACAGTTTCGATTCCTTCACATTCCGAAGGAAAGAATCAACAAAAACTATTCTGTTGGACACACTACTCTTTTCTGTGGAAAAAAAGAGGGACTTTAATTCATCATTGACACCGTTCTACTGACACAGATGTTCTCTTCCTTATTTGTGAGCTACAACTGAAATAAATTAACGTGTTGAACTGACTCCTGCAGACATGAATTTTCCAGTTTTGAGTATATTGCCACAGATATCAAGGGCAGAGTCAGAAGTGGTTTCTGGTCTTGAGACTTTTTTTTATGTTTATTAGGATACGGTAAGATAGGTGACTGAAGAAATCCAAAGTGATTGCCCTTATACAAGCAGGTTTTTTGTGTGTTTTGCCTGACAAACTAATTCCAGAAGCATTAATGGGAAGATAAGATTTTACCTAACTAGATATGCAATTTAGAGCACTTACCCACCTTCCCTTTATGATTAATATAAGGAGAATTAATCCACTGTGAGATAAGTGTCCAGAGTAGTGTAATGGTTTAGCACAAGGGCTAACTCAATCTATGACAAGCAGTCACAACTTTTTTCTTAATTTATTTAATATTCATGCTTAATGGATTATGTTCTATTTACAGGTTTTATCTGGGGTGAAATTAAACAGATGTGGGATGGTGGACTACAAGACTACGTTCATGACTGGTGGAACCTCATGGATTTTGTAATGAACTCCTTGTACTTAGCAACGATCTCTTTAAAAATTGTTGCATTTTCAAAGGTAATATTTTTCTTTTTTAATTCATCAAATTATTTAAGGTAAATTAAATTAGGCTTCTTGAAGCTTTCTTCTATACTTGGAGATTCTCAGGCTTGGCAATGCAAGAGATTTATGAAGTGCTCATTGAATCGTCTGTAGCTGTGGCAAGACGCTAGACCAGGAGTGAACAAACGATTGTGATCTGTACTTTTTTCTTCTTCGCCCAGGAAATCATTTGTTGCTTGATTCTGATACTGTCATTTCCTTGGAAAATGAAAATCACTGTAAATATTTAATAATGTCTTCACAAAATTATGTCTTGAGTTGCTTTGCCTATTTTTCAGTAAGAATTTTTTTGCCCCAATACAATTTTGCACACCATGCAAAACTTCTGAACAACGCCAGAAGAAAAATAGGTACACAAAATTAGAGGGGGAGAGGCTAAAGAGTAATCTTCTAAGTTTGCTTTGAAAATGGATGATAAATGCAAGAAGAAAAAGTGAAGCTGAAAGGGATAAAATGGTATGGCTGACTGTTCATTTTCTCATCCTTTTCATGGACTTTTTATGAATAGCTTTATATTCCCACTGTTTGAAGTGTATTCCAGCAAAACAGCCTTTCTTTCCAAAGCTATGGAACATGTTATATTTTGTATATATTCAACATGAAACCATAATGTGATAGAAAGTCCTCGTAAAATGGAAGATACTAATCAAAAAATGGTCTTAGCACAAGGAAACCACATCTGAAAGTATTCTCAGCATCTGTCATGGAGCTCCTATCACATCCAAGTAAAACTAGCAAGCCCATTTTCTACTGACTCCTATGATCAGCACTGTATGCCATCTGGTTTAGGTTCCCTGCCACCAGCTACCTTTCCAAGATCCTTTTGTCTGGGAAAAGAGGAGGGCAGGGCTATCAAGTAGCTGGTTGCAGCTCCCTTTCCTCACACAGCAGCTGCTTCTGCTGCAGCCCTGCCCTGAGTATAATAGAACATATAAATCTGCTAATTTAGATCATCTCATGTTTATTTCACAAAGGTTCACAAGTCAGCCAGCTGATCAGGGGCAAGAGTAAGCAAAGACCTGTGATCTCTTGGCACACCAGGCTCCTCCTGTGACAGAAAGCTTCAAACCTTTGAGAGTTTTCTCACTCAAAGAAAATTGGAGCTGTTGTCTGAAAAATCAAGACATTCTCAAGTGTGAGGACATCTGCCATTTAAAGCTGATGAAGCGTCTTTTTGCACACACAAAGATGCCTTATAAAGTGACTTGGAAATAAATAGCCATTTCACTGTCCCATGTAACACAGCAAGCAATTCATTGATAATGCATGTTTCTGAAGCCCTGGAGATGGCCAATTAGTCACTTCAGAATAACATTAATTAGAGGACGTTATTTTTTCATCTTCCAAACAGCTCCTGATTATGGTAATCAGATTCCAAGGTGACAGCATCTGGGATAACGTACATCCATTAGTCTCTAAATTAGTGCTTGCATGCCAGTCATAATCAATGTGGTGCATAAAGCACTATCTTTGGTTCCATGGTTCTTTTTTTTTTTTTACTGCATGTACAATATTGCACCCAAATACCTTTCTTAGAATAGAATAGAATAGAATAGAATAGAATAGAATAGAATAGAATAGACCAGGTTGGAAGAGACCTTCAAGATCATCACATCCAACCCATCATCCAACACCATCCAATCAACTACACCATGCAACCAAGCACCCTATCAAGTCTCCTCCTAAACACCTCCAATGATGGTGACTCCACCATCGCCACGGGCAGCCCATTCCAATGGGCAATCACTCTCTCTGTGAAGAGTTTCTTCCTGACATCCAGTCTGAACCTTCCCTGGTGCAACTTGAGACTGTGTCCTCTTGTTCTGATGCTGGTTGCCTGGGAGAAGAGACCAGCCCCCACCTGTCTACAATCTCCCTTCAGGTAGTTGTAGAGAGCAATAAGGTCTCCCCTGAGCCGCCTCAGGGGAGGCTAAGCAACCCCAGCTCCCTCAGCCTCTCCTCATAGGGCTTGTTCCAAACTCCTCACCAACTTTATTGCCCATCTCTTGACAAGTTCCAGCAAGTCAACATCCTTCCTAAACTGAGGGGCTCAGAACTGGACACAGCACTCAAGGTGTTGCCTAACCAGTGCAGTGTACAGGGGCAGAATGACCTCCCTGCTCCTTCCGGGCACACTGTTCCTGATGAAGGCCAGGATGCCATTGGCCTTCTTGGCCGCCTGGGCACACTGCAGGCTCATATTCAGCCTACCATCAACCAGTACCCCCAGGTCCCTTTCTGCCTGGCTGCTCTCCAGCCACTCTGACCCCAGCCTGTAGCACTGCATGGGGTTGCTGTGGCCAATGTGCAGAACCCGGCACTTGGATGTGTTAAATCTCATGCTGTTGGATTCTGCCCATCTGTCCAGCCTTTTGAGGTCCCTCTGCAAAGCCTCTCTATCCTCTAGCAGATCAACACCTGCCCCCAGCTTGGTGTCATCTGCAAATTTACTAATGATGGACTCAATGCCCTCATCAGTAAATCTGCAGGTGACACCAAGCTGGGGGCTTGTTCTTTTAAAGAACCTCAGTAGCACTAGGCAGTGAACAGTGTAATACAAATGTAATTTAATACCCAGCTGCATTTCCTTCAAGTATCTTCAACAGAGTTCCCCACCCCTATGCCAGATGGCATTGAGAGGATGCCAAATGTGACCAGTATGTTTTGTAAAGCTTTTTATTTTCATTTCCCCTGAGAGACAGATATTTCCCCTGGGTTTTTGTTGTTGTCTTCCCTTCCCTTCCCATCCTGTCCTGTCCTGTTCTTGGGTATATTCTGCCTTCTATGAATCAACTCAAGCCACCTAAGAAAACAACTGACTTCCTTGAATAATACTATGAGTGCCCTCATACTACTCTCCTGCATAAATGTTTCCTGAGAAAAACAGAATGTTTATTGCCCTTTGAGGTGCTCTGACTGACACAGTAGTTAAGCATATGGATATTATTTATAGCAGGTGATGGGATAGTATAAAATACAGCAAGCAATGCCATTTCAGGGTGAGGGAACTGCTAAGATAACTGAGTTATCTCTTTCATTGACAGTATTCAAATAAAATGGGTGCATCCCATATTTTTCAAAGAGCTTTGTTATTGTCTCTATATATCAGCATGTGAGGTCTTTTGATATTACCCAGTATATGAACTAAAATGTTTACTCCTTGATAAATAATGTTATTATATGTACAGTGGATTGTCACATGTTTTATGAGAGTACAAGATGACAGATTTTGAGTAATAAGTCTGTTTTGATGGAAGATTATAAGTACAAATTGTTGTATTCTAAGAAAAAAGGTTATATTTTTATGGTTTTTGGAACAAAATGTATTTTCTGCTGACTTGATAGAGTTAGATAATGGTTGGATTTCATGATCTTAAATGCCTTTTCCAACAAAAACAATTTTATGATTCTTATAAAATTAAGTGCATTACTAACTTATGTGCAGACCCAATTTGCTTAATCTTACATATCTGTTAAACTTGAGCATTAGACCTAGTGCTGCTTGTTTCCATTTCTGCTAGAAATTGCATGCAAGTTCATATTTCTGATTATATGTCTCAGCCACTGATATTGAAAGCTAGTAGGGAAATTGCTTCCTATTCAAGGCAAGGACTCAAAAGTAATTAAGAGTACATTATTTGTTTCAGTATTTACTGGCTTAATGATCACTGTGTCTTCTATGCAACTCAGTAGTAAATAAGATTATATTTCTCTTCTGCCACTAGTTCTCTAGAGGCTAACATCTTCTTATGTTTGCATTGTAAAATGTGTTTTATTGATGTTTCACCAGATTCATACACCATTTACGGGACAAATGTCCATTTACATAGGAGTATTAAATCCCCTCCCTCCCTGAAAAATAATAGACTTGATTCCTCAGTGTAGATACTGTTTTAAAGGTCTTCACTAGGCCATCTCCATATCCTTTTCGTACTGCTGCTCTGAAATTCAACATAATGATTGCAAGGATTGGGATGTACATTTTAAAGTAAGAAGAGTTCACATTCACATATGGCCTTTCAGGAAAAGATTTAAGGTAATTTTCCTGAAATGGATATTATCTAACCTTTCTTTGTTTGTTATCAAAAGCAAGTAGGTCACATTTGACCAAGGTCCAACAGCCCGTTAAATGTTCAGGTAGCTTAATCTACATGTTTCTTTGATCACTCATGGTGCTTTCATAAAATGTACAGTTCATGACTTTTGTTTTCATGGAGAAACAGTGTTCACTCAGCTTTTTTCCTCACAAGTGGTTCTGATACCATTTGAATTCCTTTGAGTAAAGATAAAGAATTATTATCTTGTATTCCCTGTGCAACAGCACACAATTATATATTTGCCTTGGAACTCTACCACTTATATGCTGCTCAATTAGTTTACTGCTCTTTTTTAATTGTGCAACGGTGTGCCATGTATATTTCCTTCAGTCAGCCAAGGACAGGTATTATTTAATTACATTAAGCGATTTGTTACATGTCAAAAGGTTGCATTTACATTTGAAGTGGGGACAGAAATTCAGCAGGTTCCCAAAATGGTAAAAGAGAGACTACCAAGTATCAACGTAACGATTTACAACCAGCTCAGTGTAGCTCTAATAGCTTTTATCATTTTCCATTTCCTAGAAAAATAACCATTTGTTTATTCTATATAGAACAGAAGCACATCAACAAGCATGAGTGAGAGAACAAATACTTCAAGTCTGGATATTGTGGGTGGTTTGGTCCTAAAATGCAGGTTTTCTCCTTCTTTTTTCCCCCCCTTATTTTCCATGTTTCTGGTTTCCATATGCCTAGATTTTTCACTCCACTTCTTAATTTTCATTTTCCCATTTGAGATTCTTTGTTCTCCTGGTTCTTTGATATTTCTATGTTTCCTTTCAGCATTCTCTAGTTAGTGGAACCACTAGGGCGTTGTTGTCAAAGCCCTCTTATACTCATTTTCTTTATAGTGTTTGCTGTATTCTTTCAGCTAGTGTATTTCTCAGATGATTTCCAAACTTCTCAGGTCTTCACCTTTCTCACCATTTTTCAGCCAGCTGTTTCCAGTCTCTTAAATCATGTCTTCTCAAACTGAAGTAACAGCCCTCGGTCTCTGCTTACAACCATGAGATGTTTTGCCTTGTATCCATGGATGCAGGGCGCTCTTGGGCCCAAGCGAGGCAGGTGTAGTTAAACTTTTGATTGCTCTTTTACAAGAGGCCATTTGGTCTTTTCAGTTTTTTGTCTCAATCTAAATCATCATAGATAAAATCCTTTCTTCTTGCCTTTCTTCTTAACCTCATCTCCTCTAGAAAAGACAGTGTATGTGGTCTATGCTTAGACCACAGGTTTAAGATGGCCTCTCCCCTCCCCCAATGCTTAACAAGGAGAAACTCAAGAATATCTGACCCGTTTGGGATATGTACTTTCCTAATACTCTATAGACATGCCCATTTTATTTGGCTGACTGCAAAAGAAGCTGACAGACAGCACAGATGTGGCTGTCCACACTCCACTGGTTTTACTTGATCCTTACTTTCTTACCATATCATATACTATCCTTGTTCAATGTCCAGTAGTTCCATGTTTTTCTCAGAAGTGTATTTCATCAGATTTTTTTTATTCTGCTTGTTTAACTTCTTTGCCATCTGCCACTACTTGCCGTCACCTAAAACATGTCTGCAGTTGGATGCTTTTAGTCATCTACCAAAAATTCTCCCCTAGTTTCCAATATTTTCTTTATTTTTTTAATGAATATATTTTCCATTTCCCACCCTCCCCTCCCCACCCCCCAGCATGCCTTGAGTACTTTTTCCTAATCTGAGCACCTGATCTTTTGTTATACTGACATTGCTCCTAGTTATTTAATAGGTGCAATTTTTCACATACCAGGGTTGTAAAGTGCCATCAGAATTCACAATAGTATACTTTATAATATTATTCAAAGAAAGACATTATAGAAAACATGCTGAGGAGTTCTCAGATCTCTATGCTTTTATCTTAGCTGATGTCTTGGGTAACTTGGTTCTGTTTTCTACTGCCTCTTCAGCTCTCATCTTGAATCAATCAGAACTGCACTTGGAGCAATAGTAGGTGAGGAAGAATAGCGTGTCTCTTGGACCTACAATGTCAAATGCCATAAGATTCCTACAGCATAATCATTAGAGAGAGGATAGTCTAATGGAGAGAGTACTGACCTGTAACTCCAGAAGGTCTGGATTTAATTCCCTTCTCTGTAGAAAACAAATACCACAGGTTGTTGAAATATAAGGCTGAATAATTCTTAATTCTTTAATGGGCAACTGTTCTCCACTTTCGCAATTATTGTCCCCCAGTCCACAAGATTGTCAGATGCTATGGCTGCTTCTATATGAGGGAATAAAACTGTGCCAGGAATTGCTGTTAGGCACTGGTGCTCTCTCAATTAGCACTGCCAGTTGATTAGAGGAACCCCAGCATGGTGAGGTCCTGTGCCAACTAGTACTGTCCAAAAGAATGCTGAGTTCCTATCTTCAATTAGAAACACCCAATTACAGAATCATAAAATGGTTTGTGTTGGAAGGGGCCTTTATAGGTCATTTATTCAAAACATCCTCCACCCCCCCTACAAAGAGCAAGAACATCTTCAACTAAATCATCTTGCTCAGAGCGCTGTCCAAGCTGACCTTGAATATTTCCAGTGATAGGGCTTTTATTACCTTTCTGAACAACCTATTCCAGTGATTCACCACCCTCACTGTAAGGAATTGCTTCCTTATATCTAGTCTAAATCTACCCTTTTTTAATTTGAACCATCACCCCTTGTCCTGTCACACTCGACCTGACTAAAAAGTCTCTCCATCTTTCTCCTAACATCCATTCATTTGCTGAAAGGGCTATATAAGGTCTCTGCAGAGCCTTCCCTGTTCCAGGATGAAAAACCCCAACTCCATCAACCTTTCTTCATATGAAAGGTGGATTACTTGCTTCTTCTAGGCATCTTAACTGCACTAATCAGCTTGTTGTCATCTGCAAATTTGCTGAGTGAGTGAATTCAATCCCACTATGTCACTGGTGAAGATATTAACAGTATTGGTCCCAGTACAGACCCCTAAGGGACACCACTTGTCACTAATTTGTGTTAGGACATTGAGCTGTTGCCCTTGATGAAGCCGTTCTGGATGTCTCAGATCACCTCCCTGTCCTCTGTGTGCCTTAGCATAGGTTCAAGGAGGATCTGTTCCATGATCTTCCCAGGCACAGACGTGATGCTGACAGGTCACTAGTTCCCAGGGTCCTCCTTTTGACCTTTTTAGGAAAATGTGTGCAATGTTTCCTTTTTTGAGTCACAGGGACCTCACCTGACTGCCATGACTTGCTAAATATCATGGAGAGTGGCTTGGCAACTACATCAGCCAGTTCCCTCAGGAATCTCAGATGCCTTTTGGCAGGTCCAATATATTTTCATATTTTCTGGCTCCTCAGGTGGTCCAAAACTACTCTGAGAGCAGTCACTTTCTTTGAGGGTGAGTGTTGTATAGAAATGTGATGCCTGTCTATGTTGCTTCCTCTGGCCTGAGAAACACGGAAAAGTCCCTTCCCTTACTACTGTGAGCATGCTCACCAGCTCTGAAGGATGCAGCTGGGTGATGTGGACTAGGCAAATGCAAGTATCACAGTATCACCAAGGTTTAGCCCAGAGAGTGGTGGTGAATGGTGCCACATCCAGCTGGCGGCCAGTCACTAGTGGTGTGCCCCAGGGATCGGTGCTGGGCCCCATGCTCTTCAACATCTTTATTGATGATCTGGATGAGGGCATCAAGTCCATCATCAGTAAATTTGCGGATGACACCAAGCTGGGGGCAGGAGTTGATCTGCTGGAGGGCAGAGAGGCTTTGCAGAAGGACCTCGACAGGCTGGACAGATGGGCAGAGTCCAAGGGCATGAGATTGAACACATCCAAGTGCCGGGTTCTGCACATTGGCCACAACAACCCCAGGCAGTGCTACAGGCTGGGGTCAGAGTGGTTGGAGAGCAGCCAGGCAGAGAGGGACCTGGGGGTGCTGGTTGATTGTAGGCTGAACATGAGCCTGCAGTGTGCCCAGGCAGCAAGAAGGCCAATGGCATCCTAGCCTGCATCAGAAACAGTGTGGCCAGCAGGAGCAGGGAGGTCATTCTGCCCCTGTACACTGCACTGGTTAGGCCGCACCTTGAGTACTGTGTCCTTCTGGGCCCCTCAGTTAGGAAAGATGTTGTCTTGCTGGAGCGTGTCCAGAAGGGCAACAAAGTTGGTGAGGGTTTGGAAGACAAGCCCTATGAGGAGAGGCTGAGGGAGCTGGGCTTGCTTAGCCTGGAGAAGAGGAGACTGAGGGTGACCTTATTGCTCTCTACAACTATCTGAAGGGAGGTTGTAGCCAGCAGAGGTTGGTCTCTTCTCCCAGCAGCCAGTACCAGAACAGAGGACACAGTCTCAGGCTGCGCCAGGGCAGGTTTAGACTGGATCTTAGGAAGAAGTTCTATACCGAGAGAGTGATTGCCCACTGGAATCACTGCCCGTGGAAGGGGTGGAGTCACCTTCATTGGAGGTGTTCAAGAAGAGGCTTGATGGGTGCTTGGTGCCAGGGTTTAGTTTTTTAGTTGTTTAGGTGGGTTGTATTGTACTGTATTGTACTGTATTGTACTGTATTGTATTTAGGTGGGTTGGATTGGTTGATGGGTTGGACGTGATGATCTTGAAGGTCTCTTCCAACCTGGTGTATTGTATTGTATTGTATTGTATTATAGGTTGGAAGAGACCTCAAAGATCATCAAGTCCAACCTGTCACCACAGACCTCATAGCTAGACCATGGCACCAAGTGCCACATCCTCTTGAACTACTCCAGGATGACTCCACCACCTCCCTGGGCAGCCCATTCCAATGACAATGACTCTCTCAGTGAAGAGCTTCCTCCTCACCTTGAGCCTAAACTTCCCCTGGCGCAGCTTGAGACTGTGTCCTCTTGTTCTGGTGCTGGTTGCTAGAGAAAAGAGACCAACCCCTTCCTGGCTACAACCACCTTTCAGGTAGTTGTAGAGGGCAATGAGGTCTCCTCTGAGCCTCCTCTTCTCCAGGCTAAACAAGTAAATACAGACAACACTACAGTCCTCCTTTGAAATCTGCTTAATATTAAAGAATAGATAAATGAGCCCAAATCATTAATAATGTCTGCCACAGTAGTTAAGCCTCAGTTCAAAGTAATATTTTTCATCTTCAAGAAATTTTTCAGTAGAGCTTGAACAGTAAAGAGTCATAGTTCCAGGGATCAGGCACTTTGATAATGAGACACACAAGCAGTTTGCCATGGCTCATTAATAAACAGCTTTTTCATCCTTAGTCCAATATTAGTGATTAAGTGATATACTTATTCCTTGATTAAATGGTTCAACTTTTCAAGGTTCTTGCATGATTTTATCCATCATTGTCATATCTGCACTTTTCTTCAAGAAATAAATTTTCCTGATTTTACACCTGACAGTTTCTATAATCTAACCCCTGGGTGTTCAAAACCTGTTCTTTTACTCTGAATCAGATTGTTAAACTTGATTTTGCTACTGTGAAACTTATCCTAGAATCCTAGAATTGTTGTGGTTGGAAAAGACTTCTAAGTTTGAGTCCATTATAACCAGATGCAAAACACAGGCAAAAAAACCCCCAAACCTAAAAAGCATAGCCCCTCCTGCAGATAAAAATGAAGGTCAGGTATATGGGTACTGACCCATGTGTTTTTTTGTTTTGCTAAAATAAAACTCTCCAGAGGATGGGTTGATGTCCAAATGATGTTGAGTTTTAGTATGCTATCTACAGATTGATATGAACTCAATAGGATGAAACTGACATGCTTGTCTAAGCATAACAACAGAGGATTAATTTCTTCCCTTCTTCTCTTTTTCAGTATAGTGGGTTAGTTCCACGGGAGAGCTGGGACATGTGGCATCCAACCCTGGTGGCTGAGGCTCTGTTTGCAATTGCAAACATCTTTAGCTCCTTACGCTTGATCTCACTATTCACGGCAAATTCTCACCTGGGACCTCTGCAGATATCGCTAGGAAGAATGTTGCTGGACATTTTGAAGTTTCTCTTCATTTACTGCCTTGTGCTGCTAGCTTTTGCAAATGGATTGAACCAGCTGTACTTCTACTACGAGACAAATGAACCTGGCAACTGCAAAGGAATACGATGTGAAAAGCAAAATAATGCATTTTCAACGTAAGTAGCTGATCTGTTTCTGTCCTACCCCTCTCCCCCTAATACTTTAACCACGCAGATGTTCTTCACAGGAAAGAGGCTGTCTGCTTTCTATTGGTATTACAGTGATGTCTTGACAGACACATAGAAAGCAACCCTAATAATAGAAATAAAATAACATTGCATCACTCTGTAATAATGTTTTACCCATACCACAGTGAAGTCTGTACAATTCAAGATACCTCGAAAGGCAGAAAGATAAAATGAAGTGGAGAGAGAGATAATATCAGATTGGAAAGAATTTATTCAGAATGTAAAGGTAAAAGGTCATTAGATCAGAGCTTTCTTATTCAGGCAGCCGTCGCTCTGCATTTCTTCCACATCTGCTTGTGGGCATTAAACGACCTTAGTGCTCTAAAACATGAAAATTCTTTGTAAACATGATGAACTGAAGCAGGTAAAGCATTTACTCCAGGCCTCTACTGAGCTTGAGTCTACTCTACACAAGCAAATACCATATTCTAATTTCTGATTTAAGGATTACTTACTTTTCTTTCACTTCAAAACCAATTTTTTTTTCCACTCTGTTTTGTAGTTCACCTACAGTACCAAAATACTACCAAATGAATACTATTTCTCTATCTCATCTTTCAACTTCCAATCTGAATCAAATTCCTGCTAAAAATACTTGTCACTTATTACTTCCTATGAAGCATGTGTAAGCTGGTTTAAAAATACATTTATTACCAATGCCTTCATTCTCAGAGTAAATATTTTTTTTTCAATAGCATCTTTTGTAGCAATCTGAATCAAGTAACTTTGCTCAGCCACAGTATAATTATCTTTCATGTTAATAACATCTTCACAGAATCACCAAGGTTGGAAGAGACCTCAAAGGTCATCAAGTCCAACCTGTCACCACAGACCCCATGACTAAACCATGGCACCAAGTGCCACCTCCAATCCTGAACACCTCCAGGGATGGTGACTCTACCACCTCCTTGGGCAGCCCATTCCAATGGCTATGACTCTCTTAGTGAAGAACTTTCTCCTCACCTTGAGCTTAAACTTGCCCTGGCACAGCTTGAGACTGTGTCCTCTTGTTCTGGTGCTGGTTGCCTGGGAGAAGAGACCAACCCCTTCCTGGCTACAACCACCCTTCAGGTAGTTGTAGACAGCAATAAGGTCTCCCCTTTGTGTGACCTGAACAGAAAAACACAGGGAAATTTTTTATAGCTGAACATTAAGGGAAGCAGTATTATTCATCTGAGAAATAAGGAGGACAGAATCACAGAGTCATATAAATGATGAGGTTGGAAAAGACCCTCAAGATCACCAAGTCCAACTGATAACTCTACAAGGTTCACCTCTAAAGCATATCCCAAAGCATTACATCCAAACAAACCTTTAAACACATCCAGGGCTGGTGACTCAATCACCAACCTGGGCAGCCCATTCCAATGCCTGACCACTCTTTCCATGAAAACATTTTTGCTAATGTCCAGTCTAAACCTACATAGTTGCAGCTTGAGGCCATTCCCTCTTGGTCCCTCACTTATTACCTGTGAGAAGAGACCAGCACCAACCTCCCCACAACATCCTTTCAGGTAGTTGTAGAGAATGATGAGGTTGTAATAAAAAGTGTTTATTTTAATATATTTTACAATTAATATTTCCTGGTAGTGGTATTTTCAACCACCACTACAACTTATTTACAAAATGTATTCACAGGTTCAATTATTTGGTTGTGGGTTTTACACTCTGCATATAAAGACAGTTAAATGATTTAAGCACAGATCTAACATTTCCAATACAGTAATTCAAACTGGAAATACAGGTGCTGTGAACTGTGGTTTTCCCACAAATGAGATTCTCTGGCAGATTAGTTGGGTACACACAACTTGCTCCTCTGTCTGGTATCTGACCAGATGCTGTGGCTATAATTTGAGCAGTCCTTGGCTTGGAGAGGGCCAGGGGACCTCTCTAGTTGTGCTCTGTCTTTGTGCTGTAGCCTCTTCTGGGATTCAGTTCCCTTGGAGCTTTTCCCCTTTCTGGTTTGGTCCAGGTGCAAGGCCTTGGTGAAGTTTGGTCTGCTACAGCAGGTTCTTCAGCTGCTACTCAGGCAGCATTAGGCTCTAGCTGCTTGCTGGGTGAGAACAAGGCAAGTTGCCTGACTTCTTGGCTGGTTTAAATACTGTCCCAAGGCAATTAATGACCTTTAGTAACACAGAATCCTGATAACCGGACCTATAGGATAGGGCATGTCCAAACATGGACAGAGGCACACACAGGTCACATCTGTGTTACAAAGTTAATTACAGGTGGTACATGTTTATCTGGACCCCAGGAACTGTCCAGGTTAGCGCATTCGCAGGTGCTTAGCACATTCACATTGTCTGGGCTAGGGTATGTTTGGGGATTTGACCCTTTGGGACAGAGGTCCCCCCCTTAGCCTCCCCTTTCTCAAACTAAACAGCCCCAGGACACCTGCTTCTAATGCCAGAAGGTGGTGTCAAGGTAAACTACAGTGCCTTATGAGCCCTTTTCTTCAACTGTGAGCAGCAGACAATAGTGGTTGTTCAATTTGTGCTCCAACAAGTGTAAACTGTACAAGAGGCTCCACAGCAGTACTTTACCACTCATATGCTCTATTACAGAAGCAGACATTCAGTAGAGCATAGTTTCTGTAGATAAAAACATACTGCCCTCTCAGATGTCTCTCTAGATCATCACTGGGTTTCATGACAGTTATGTTTCACAGATGCTACTGTGTGGTGGGAAAGGGGATGAAGGGTTAAGTTTTGCCCAGTTCTGGACAGTAGGTCCCAGTGTGCAGGGTGGTACAAGTTCCCACATTTCTGCAGCCTCTCTGCTCCAGCTGAAGTGGGGACAGCACAGGTGGCCCACATGTACTGTCTGGGTAACCTAACCTGTCATGATGAAGTGAGAGGAGACAGGCCATGGGGAAAGTTTGTTCCAGTTAATATCAAGATTTGGGACCAGACAAGAAGAAAATTATATCAAACTATCTAGTTGCAGAGGACATTTTTATAGTTGGTTATTGTTATTTAGCTTCCTAACTGTTGTCCCAATCTTCTCTAAGGAATTATCATATCATTTAGTTATAAAAGCACAAGATTTATTTCAGAGCAGCTTGTTTGTCTTTTTAATGTCTCCATTCTTTGTGAAATAAAAGATATGCTAATGATAGTAGTGTCTTCCTAATCAGACAACTCCTTTTATCTCTGTGGTTCTCAATACAAACCAGAAATTGCATAAACTGACAACATCCACGTAGGTATGAGGACACCATAATTGTTTTAACATGTTTGTGAAACACAGTCATTGAGTTACTATTGGATCTTTATTCCATCCTCTATACTCCAGTCACATGGTCAAAATACTTCAAAGGCAGATGTCCATAATAAGCTCTCTAAAATTATATTTATCCCTCAGTAGTTAGATCAAAGTCAGCCTTTTACTGCCTTTTACTCCCAGGCTTGTTTATAGATTCAGCATTATGTAATTAAAGGCTCAGATTAATTAATTGCATGATTAAAGGCATTAAGCCATTGTTCCCTTAGAGAGATATTCTGTATGTGTTGCCTATATTGTGATAAGTATCATTCATCTCAATCAAGTTAAGGACTTCAGTGCACTTGGGGAAACCTGAGCAGTCAGAAAAGTACAGGTATTTTTGTTGTACAGCTATTCCTTCTGGTTTTGTTTTTCAGATTATTTGAAACGCTGCAGTCATTATTCTGGTCTATATTTGGACTCATCAATCTCTATGTGACCAATGTGAAAGCAAGACATGAATTTACTGAATTCGTTGGGGCCACCATGTTTGGTACCTATAATGTAATCTCTCTGGTTGTTCTACTCAACATGCTGATAGCCATGATGAATAATTCTTACCAACTTATTGCTGTAAGTTGTTCTTTGTCTTTAGATTATTTATAATATATACCATCCCTCTGTTCCTCCATTGCATTTTCTGGCAGTAAATGTTGTTTTTTTACAAACAGGACATAGGAACAAATTATCTGATTTGTCCCATTATTTGTACTGTTGTGGAATGGCACAGAAACCAGAATCCAGACAGGTTGGGCAGAGGGGAATTCCCCACAGCTCTGAATGGGAAAGAGGTGGCCTGCTCCGGAAGCCAGCTCATAGGTTGAGAAGATTATCCTGAAGCTGATGGCAGGTGATATGGATTACAGTCCTGCCCAGGCTGCAGGATCTCTCCAACAGCCTCTGACAGATTGTTCTGTTTCTGCTTTATTTTAAATTATTATATTAATGTTTAAAAGGCTGTTTTGTTTCATGTTTTAATATAGTGTGAATATGCAGTTGATAAAACTTGGATATCCATGTTTCATGGACAATTTTGGACCCATTACTCATTATGACTTCTCATTCAGCAGTGTTCTGTTTTGTCCTTAATGAAAACTGTCTTTATCCTTCTCAGAGCTATTGGCTTATTTTATTTCTCAGCTGTCTATAACATGACTAATGAAAGGAAGCACTGATTCATCATATGATAATTCAAATACAATCATGCAGAAAGCAAACAAATAAAATAAAAACCTCACAGTCTTAAGGTTTAAAATGTGCCTTTTTCCCTAATCTGGAAATTGCAAGGTTTTTCCACAAAGAAATACTGACTGCATGTGTTTAGAGAATGCTAGCTGGCAAAGTCTGTTACACAGCATCACAACTACCCATTCATTAAACACTCAGATGCATGTAGATTACCTTCCTACAAATCCTCTTCAACTGCTGGTTTTCATCACTTTATGTCTGGCTAAATATTAAAGGTAAGGGCTTTGACCTTTAGCTTTAGTTCTGGCTACTTGTTTGTTGTCCAAAATAATATAGTGGTTTCAACTTCTTGTTTCGGGTGCTAAAATTAGCAATCTTTCCATGGACTTCAGTTTAATTTTTTTTTGTCAAAACATATCAAAATTATACAGCATTAGATAGAAAACAATCATTTAAAAGCAAGACAAAAAAATGAAGCAAAGCAAACCCCAAAAAACCCCACCACAACAAACCAATAAAGCGAAAACCCACCAAAACAAACCACCCCACAACCTATTCCAAATACATAATTCTGAAGGAGGAGGGGAGGAAAAAACAAAAAGATACTTGACTCAACAGTTTTAAGTAGCCTCATAATTTCTGGGTAACCTATTTGTGAGT
>CM037631.1:31413558-31480277 GCA_015227895.2 Colaptes auratus
CCAGTTCTCTTTAATATCTTTATAAATGATCTGGATAGGGGGATTGAGTGCCCCCTCAGTAAGTCTGCAGGTGACATTAAGCTGAGAGGGAATGCTGATCTGCTTGATAGTAGGAATGCTCTGCAAAGAGATCTGGACAGACTGAGATCAATTGTACGAGGTTTAACAAGGCCAATTGCTATGTCCTGTCCCTGCTTGGGGTAGAATGGTTGGAAAATTGCCTGGAGGGAAAAAAACTGGGGATGTTGGTTGACAGCCATCTGAACATGAGTCAGCACTGTGCTCAGGTGGCCAAGGCGACCAACATCAGGCATAATGTGACCAGCAGGACTAAGGAAGTGCCTCTGTATTCAACATTGGTGAGGCCACACCTTGAATACTATGCTCAGTTTTGGGCCCCTCACTACAAGAAGGACATTGAGTTGCTAGTGGGTGTTCAGAGAAGGGCAACAAAGCTGGTGAAGGGTCTAGAGAAGAAGTCTTAGGAAGAATGGCTGAAGGAACTGGAATTTTTCAGTCTGGAGAACAGGAGGCTGAGGGGAGACCTCATTGCTCTCTACAACTACCTGAAAGGAGATTGAGTGAGGCGGGTGTCAGCCCCTTCTCTCTAGTGTCAGGTGATAGGATGAGAAGAAATGGGCTGAAATTGTGCTAGGGGAGGCTTAGACTGGATAGTAGGAAAAAAATTTCTTTATGGAAAGAGTGGTCAGGTATTCAAATGGGTAACCCAAAGAGGTCAATCTCTGGAGGTTGAATTGGGGTTTTGAAGAAGTATGTGGATATGGCACTTCAGGACATGGTTTAATGGCCATGATGGTGGTTGGACTTGATAATCTTAGAGGTCTTTTCCAACCAAAACAATTCTATGATTATATGATTTTTTCCCCCCTTTTACAATTAGGAGTGAGAAATAGAGGGAAATTTGCATGGCATCTATACAAAGAAGAGAGTTTCTCTGCGGTATTTTGGTAGGAATGTGTAACTTGGATGGTGATCGGTGTTGGGGCCCTACGCTGAGCAGGTAGATGGGAGTTGGCTGTGGATTCAGGGGACAGAGGGAACGATGCAAGCTGCAGGTCCCTGTGCCCACGTCTGCCTTCAGGGCTCCTGAGGAGATGGGTGGCTGCAGGCACTTACTCCGGTGACTGTATGGAGAAGCCTACCCTGCTAAGCTGTCATGGTGCCTGTAGGTATGTGCTGCCTCACAGGAATACAAAGAGAGTTGCAAAATGTCTCAGACCCATCCAGATCTTTGACTGCCACTGCCTTGTGCTTGAATGATGACTGGGAATGTTTTAGCAAGGTTACTGATGTAGTAGAGGTACTACTATTTGTGTCATCAAGCTGATGGGGAGACACTCTGAACAAGAGATTAAAAAAAGGAAGTAAAGGAGAAGTCTCCTGGATATCTCAGGTTGCCTTCATATCAATGAAAGAAGTCAGTATCAATGAAGATAGAAGTCAACACTTAATTGGCTTATCAGACACAGACAAAAATAGTAATAGAAGTGTAAGGCTTGGTCAAGTAGGAATGAAGAATATTTGTTTGTATAGAAATGGTCAGTAATATAGATTAACTCAAATATTGATCCTGGGTATTTTAGAGAAAACTGAGAAAAAATATGAAAAATTGTCATCATCAGGTAAGCCAATATGTCATGATACCTTCTCATAAGAGGAATTAGTCTAGGCTACCAACGTTGGGAATGGAGCACTAGACTAGTTCAGGTGGAAAGACTGGGGTATTTCCAACTTTTAAAAAGTACAGATCTGCCTAAGTATCTGCCAGGCATGGTTCAGTGGTGGTCAGTTCTGGTTTAGGATGCTTTAGGTTCTTAAACACAGCACTCCTTAATAGCTCCAGAAAACTCCTCTGCAATGAAATGTTACACTCACCAACCCAGACGTGTGCTCCATGAGTTACAGAGATCCTAATGTAGAGCCCAGTCTGAGAGTCTTGCCATTTTTATAGTGTCTATAGGACACTTTTTCAGCATGAACAGTCCTGTTAGCTGTCTAACAGCACAAACCCAAACCAGTGCTATCTGTCACCATCTAGGGCAGAGACAGTGGTAGAAAGAACTGGGAAATGTAAGCTGTGCTTCACTAGAGGATTTCTACCTCATTCTCCTCCTGAAGTATTTCCCCAAAGGCCAGGAATAATCTTATCACATACACACACACACACAATCACGAAGGTGGAAGAGACCTCAAAGATCATCAAGTCCAACCTATCACCACAGACCTCATGACTAAACCATGGCACCAAGTGCCACGTCCAATCCCCTCTTGAACCTCCAGGGATGGTGACTCCACCACCTCCCCGGGCAGCACATTCCAATGGCTAACACATTCTTTACAAGATCTTATTTTTCTTTACCCTAACAGCAACCCAGCAAGACTGATCATGCAGAAAGTTACTTTTAAAAGATGTATTGCCTTTAAATTAAATATATTAATTTCTCGAGCCATCAAACCTCAGATGTTTTCCCATACAGAAACAAGATGTGAAAGTGCCATTATTATTATTATGTTTAAATCACTTTTGAATTTAGCATTTGATGGTTTGATATTTGGTGTTTTGGAAACCGTTGTTTAGGAGACCAAGCATGAAAAATGTTCATTATTAATGTGTGCAGTTGCTGCTCAGGAATTTTTTCAAGGGTAACAGATGAAACGATTCTTACATTATGAAGTGATTTAGCATTACAACTAAATGATGATAAATACAAATATTTTATCAGAGGGAAAAGTCTCTAAAAAGTGGTGCAGCAAACAAAAGTCTCTAAAAAGTGGTGCAGCAGACACGCTGGAGGGAAGGGATGCCATCCAGAGGGACCTTGACAGGCTGGAGAGGTGGGCACAAGCCAACCTTATGAGCTTCAACAAGACCAAGTGCAGGGTCCTGCATCTGGGTCGAGGCAATCCCAGGCACAAATCCAGGCTGGGCAGTGACTGGCTGGAGAGCAGCCCTGAGGAGAGAGACTTGGGGGTGCTGGTGGAGGAGAAGCTCAAAAGGAGCTCTCAATGTGCACTTGCAGCCCGGAAAGCCAATCAGATCCTGGGCTGCATCAAGAGAAGTGTGGCCAGCAGGTCAAGGGAGGTGATTCTCCCCCTCTACTCAGCTCTGGTGAGACCCCACCTGGAGTACTGCGTCCAGTTCTGGAGCCCCTATTACAAGAGGGATCTGGAGGTGCTGGAAGGTGTCCAGAGAAGGGCCACGAGGATGATCAGAGGGCTGGAGCACCTCTCCTATGAGGACAGACTGAAGGAGTTGGGGCTGTTCAGTCTGGAGAAGAGAAGGCTCCGAGGTGACCTCATTGTGGCCTTCCAGTATCTGAAGGGGGCCTACAAGAAGGCTGGGGAGGGACTTTTCAGGCTATCAGGTAGTGATAGGACTAGGGGAAATGGACTGAAGCTGGAGGTGGGGAGATTCAGGCTAGATGTGAGGAGGAAGTTCTTCACCATGAGAGTGGTGAAGCCCTGGAATGGGTTATCCAGGGAGGTGGTTGAGGCCCTGTCCCTGGAACTGTTTAAGACCAGGCTGGATGAGGCTGTGGCCAGCCTGATCTAGTGTGGGGTGCCCTGCCTATGGCATGGGGGTTGGAACTAGATGATCCTTGTGGTCCCTTCCAACCCTGACTGATACTATGATACTATGATACATAAAATTGTTAGAGAAGCCACTACAGAGGAAGAAAATGATCTAATAGTCACAGGATCTCAGTGATCAGAAAATTTGCTTTTTTCCATAGTTCCAGCAATCTCTTTAGTTTAGTAACTATTCATAAATTTTAACATGCACAATAAACCTAAAAATTCTTGAAAATCTTGACAGTCACATGCTAAGTGATGCAAGTACACAGAGAATTATTTCCACCCATAAAATTATCTAAGAAGGCAGGGTGGGGGGGAAGAATCTAGCAAGTCATGAAATACTACATGGTGTACTAGGGGAGCAGTGAACAGTATAAAACCTCAGTGAAAATGTCAGTATCCATTTCCTAATGGATATCAAGCGAATTTCAGAAGACAGCTCTTGGTAAAGCTTTTGTATTGTATCATTTCAAATAGTCTTTAAGCTCTGCTTCAGATTTTCTGAACAGTGGCTTCTAATATTTGTTTCCTCTGGAGAGGCATCATGACTGAATTTGGACAACTGCTGGAAACACATCCTCATACAATACAATACAATAAACCAGGTTGGAAGAGACCTTCAAGATCATCACGTCCAACCTATCATCCAACACCACCTAATCAACTAAACCATGGCACCAAGCACCCTATCAAGTCTCCTCCTAAACACCTCCAATGATGGTGACTCCATCACCTCCCTGGGCAGTCCATTCCAATGGGTAATTACTCTCTCTGGTCCTGCTCTGGCAGGGGGGTTGGATTCGATGATCTTCAGAGATCACTTCCAACCCCTAACATCCTGTGATCCTGTGACATAGGGACCAGACATATTAAGGCTGTTGCCCCTCACTTCCGTTCAGTCAGTTATCAAGTGGTAAGAAGCTAAAGCTCTGTGCACTTAGGTGCCTTACTAGACTTTCACCAAACAAATCAGCTGTGTAACTATAGTACGGTGAGTACAGTGCCAGAAGAGATACTGAACTGGCTTGAAATACTGAGCAGATTCCATCTTTCCATAAAAACAATACCTATACACATGTACACATATATTTGATACACATCTTTCAGCAAGAATGTACATTATTTTTTATTCTTAGAATAGAGTGTGAGATTCTATGAAGTGTGTGAGATAGCAGAGTAAAGAAAAAGGGTAACATTAAATCTTTGTGTGTGCTTATTTGCTGCCTCACACAGATGTGTATGAATTACAGTGATGCGCACCTTACAGTGCTGTACAACGACCGCAAATTGTCTCCACAGCACCATCTATCGGTCCTTCCTCGGCCGTCAAACATTACAGATAATACACGCCTAAAATCTACACAGCTCAGGCCTGAGGCAATATATATAAACCATATTCTCGGTATCCCTAATCTTCTCTCTGCTCTGCCCACCTTCTGCCACTTGTCTTGGCTGGTCAGATGGGCAGAATCTAATGGCATGAGATTTAATACATCCAAGTGCCGGGTTCTGCACATTGGCCACAGCAACCCCATGCAGTGCTACAGGCTGGGGTCAGAGTGCCTGGAGAGGCAGAGAGGGACCTGGGGGTGCTGGGTGATGGGAGGCTGAACATAAGCCTGCAGTGTGCCCAGGCAGCCAAGAGGGCTAATGGCATCCTTGCCTGCATCAGGAACAGTGTGGCCAGCAGGAGCAGGGAGGTCATTCTGCCCCTGTACACTGCACTGGTTAGGCCACACCTTGAGTCCTGTGTCCAGTTCTGGGCCCCTCAGTTTAGGATGGATGTTGTCTTGCTGGAACGTGTCCAGAGAAGGGCAACAAAGTTGGTGAGGGGTTTGGAAGACAAGCCCTATGAGGAGAGGCTGAGGGAGCTGGGGTTGCTTAGCCTGGAGAAGAAGAGACTCAGGGGCGACCTTATTGCTCTCTACAACTACCTGAAGGGAGGTTGTGGACAGGTGGAGGTTGGTCTCTTCTCCCAGGCAGCCAACACCAGAACAAGAGGACAGAGTCTCAAGCTGTGCCAGGAGAAGTTTAGACTGGATGTTAGGAAGAAGTTCTATACAGAGAGAGTGATTGCCCATTTGAATGGTCCCCCTGGAGGTGGTGGAGTCACCATCATTGGGAGGTGTTCGGGAGGAGACTTGATGGGGTGCTTGGTTCCATGATCCAATTGTTTGGGTGGGTTGGATTGGCTGATAGGTTGGACACAATGATCTTGAAGGTCTCTTCCAACCTGGTTAATTGTATTGTATTGTATTGTATTGTATTGTCTTCAGGTAATAATTATGCACACACAACACACTGGAGTAACTGAGGAATATAATGGTATCCATTTATTTTAGGAGAAATAGAAGCTCCCTCAGAATCACTCATTAAGGAATGTTGTGAAAACCTATGCAACAAATTCTCTTGCTTTTCTCTCTCACATAATCGAATGTGAAGTACATTTCCTTCTGCGTTTAATATCATTTTAGAGAATATAATATCAAAAATGCAGCTAAAGACTGCATTAAGTAATTTGAAACCCAGGAAGTCAGTTTCCCACTGGTTTGTCACACATAAATTAAATTTAAAAATAATAATTAAAAAAAACATAGAGCTACCAAAGCACTCTGAAAAGATGATAATATAAACATAAAATATCTGGCAAAATAATTTATTTTTAACTGTTACAAGAAAGCTACTTCAATCTTTGGTATCTTCTTGATGTCCTCTGCATCCCTTAATGGTGTCAATAAGACATACCATTATATATATATATATGTATATGTATATGGCCATTATTTTAGTTTGATATGAATGTCAAGACTGGTTATAAGCAATCCTTTATACCCAGAAATAACCCTCCTCCAGCATTTTACATTCATCAAAACACCCACATAAAAGATTAACTATTTATACATAAAATGCAGAATCAGTGCAGTATCCATTCTAAGCAACTTTCTTAATGTTGCTGTTGTTACTACTTACAAGGTGTTGAATGGTTTTACAGCTATACGTGATTTCTTCCTACTGAATGCACAGTCATAATGGTGCAATAAAGAAAGGTGACTGCCACATCCTAAGTAAAACTGAGTTTCAGAAACAGCACAACAGAGGTGTTTACAAGGCAGGAAAAGAACTGATGTCCCTAGCCTGATTATCTTCCCTCTCCTACTTGTTCTACTATCTGCCAGCAAAACGAGTGAATTTTATACACTGTCTCAGGTTCCACACACTTTCAATTGCAACCTACCACCAAGCTGAACTGCTGTTATTCTGCAGACTCTACAAAACAAATGATTAACATGCTGTAAAAGCCTACATTTTTTCAAAGCCTCTTCCTTTCTCACACATTAAAGCATTAGTGATGTCTGGTGAAGAGAGAAGGAGAATAATCATGGGGTTTTTTTAAAGGCTTCAGCAATCAGTCTGCAATTTGTATTTAAAGCAGACTTCCAAATAGAGGTCAAGGGAAAAAATACGGATGCTTTATCGTAATGTTAGCTGGAAAAAATACAGAAGTGATAAAACTGCCAAAAATCACCTTTAGGACAGGAGTTGTTTGCCTAGTGCCACTTTAGGCACTGTGGAGCACCTGGCTGGTGGGATATCCCATCTGCTCTTTTGAGTGGGTGTGGATCTGCTGTCAGGCTGGGATTACACCTGTCAGTTCTACATGGACCTTTGGGATACCGTAAGGAATCGAAAATGATGCCTTTGGTTAGGCATTTAAAATTCTATTGTTCTATACCACAATGGGCACAAGCCAAATTCCTGTGCTCACACATCCTAGTGGCCTGCCATCTTTTATGGGACTCTCTAGAAAGGGAAGAATTTCCCATTTTCAGGTGGAAAGGCCAGGCCAGAAATGGCTTTTGCTCTCTTTAGCTACATAGGCTTCAAAAGTTGAATCACACTGTTCCAATTCCATCTGAGAGTGCAAACAGATTGGCTGCACATCATGAAAACTCAGTTTCCCCAAATATCACTTATGAGAAGGGGTACACCAAGGGGTTTTGGGGGGGAAAAAGTCTCATTACAACCACTTAGAGAATCCTAAAAGAAGAAAAAGGCTACTCAGAAAAAGGTTCACGTTTCAAAGATACGGATCACAACATTTTCTCATGTGGAATCTTCCAGTATTTAACCTTTTTTTCCCCCCCAGTTAGAAGCCTGTTACTTATGGAGAGTTTAATTTTTCCATGCTAAGACAAAAAAAAAATTGGTTACATCTATTTCTACTGAATATGTTAGCTGCCCCTTTACAACTGCCTTTTACACATCTATAAATTGTATAATTCTAGCTTAGAAGTGTCTTTCCTCAGGCAGAACAAGCCCAGTTGAAATATTTCTACAAGCTCTCATTACCTTGTTATCCATGATGCTGACCTTCAGGCTCCTTGCAGGATTGTGGTTTTTTTACACCACTATAGAATATCAGGTCCAAAGCTGATGTAAAGTGCTGCTGAAGTAGAGCAAAAGAACAATTTCTCATGCATTACACTTCTGCTAATACATACTGTGCAACCATGGCTTTCCTGCAACTACTGCCTTTTTCTTTTTGCAACAGCTTTGGCTGACTCTCCCTGAGCATATGTTTCATTAAAATCTCCAAACTTTTCGTACCAGATGTTTGTCACCATCTTCCTTTTTTTGAAGGGCTATTCTCTGCTGTTCTCATTCCTGCTATTACGAAGTCACTTTTATCAGGTCTGAGAGGCCTCCACCTTTACATTTTCAGCTGTTCCACCCTAGGAGAAGGCTCCAGGGAGACCTAACAGTGGCCTTCTTGTACCTGAAGGCAGTCTCCAAGAAGGATGGAGAGAGACTGTTTACAAAGACCTGTATTGATAGGACAAGGGGCAATGGCTTCAAAGTAGAAAAGAGCAGATTTAGATTGGATGTTAAGTTCTTTACCATGAGAGTAGTGGAACACTGGAAGAGGTTGCCCAGGGAGGTAGTTGAGGCCCCATCCCTGGAGATATTCAAGGTGAGGCTTGACAGGGTGACCTGATCTAGTTGAGGATGCCCCTGCTTACTGCAGAGGGCACTGGACTAGATGACCTTTGGAGACCCCTTCCAACCCAGACCATTTTATGTTTCTATGATTCTGTCACTAAGACTGAAGTAAAATCTAGTTACACAACCTACCTATTAACATAGAAAATCACATCTTGACAATTCCAAGAAAAGTTTTTCTTCCCCCCCCCCTTTTTTTTAATGCTTTAGAACATAGTTAAGATGTTCAACCACCTCTTCTTCCAAACTGATTTGAGGTAGTTCTGACACTTGAAATTTGGCTTTTTCTTCTCCTAGAGACTTTTGATGTATCTGCCTTCTCTTTTAGAAGATGATAAACACATTCTTGGTAATGCAATGTTGCCTTTTCCTTTTCCCAGCCTTTCTTTCCTGAACAGCCTGTACTCTTCTATATCAACACTCAAATCCTTTGATTTATTCTATAAAGTATCTGCCTTGCCAATTAAGTTATAGCTTTGTTTGTGTAGTAAGACATCTTGTTCTGTTTATTTCACATACTCTTAGAGATACCTAAAATGTCTGGCTAGTTGCCCTGGAATCCTGCCCTCTTGTTTCCTTTTATCTCCCAACTGAAAGATCACATTTGTTTCCAAGATTTTATGTCTTTTACCGGGATATCACCCTTATAAAACAGGTAAAGATTACAACTCTTTCAGAAAATGAGGAAGAGATCTCTGCTTAGGTTTATGTTCTACACTCCTTCAATAAAATTTGCTTTGCCATTGCTTTCTCCATGTAAGAATCATGATTCAAACATTTAATTTTGTGTCTAAGATGCTGTTTACATGGGAGATAAGGGTCTGATCTCCTGATAGAGCCAAAATGTGTGGTTTCAGGTGCTTGTGCATAGGTATCCAGCACCTTGTGAGAGGTCACAGAGCATTCATTCTAACCTCCAGAAAGGTACAGGACACTTACAAGTTCCTTGGCAAGGCAAGACAAGACAAAAACTATCTGTCTTGCAGTTGCCTGGCAACTTGCATGTTCCTTACACCTTGCAGGTGTCTTGGATTGTCTTGGAATCCTCAAGCAGCAAAAGGTACCACTGCTCCGGTATTTGCCTCCTTCAGTCAGTCCTTAGGGAATATTTAGCTCATCCTGAAGTAAAAAACTACATTCAAAGCTGAACTTTTCTCTAAGCTCCAATGACTACATTGAGTCCATTGACTCTTAAGGGACCTTAAGAGTCTCAGTAGTTCAAATGTGTATGCTTATGTTTAGACACTCTTAGTAAGGTGCTAAAACCCACTGCAGCACTGGGTTTGATTTGTTAGACCCAAGTCTTCCTACAAACCCAATACTACAGGACTGTGCCAGAAAAATCTCCAAGATGTAACAGCTGGGTACTCTGGAAGAATGTGAGTGCTTACTGAGAAGCACAGACATCTGAAAGTAATAAAGGAGGACAAAAACAATGGCTTTGAAAACGACCACAAATTTAAAGGATGCCATTCTACTATTTATTTAAATATTGCAAAAGAAAGCAGAAAGCCTTAGTAACCAATTTCAACCTGCTCTTGACAGAAAAATAAGCTTCAATTGTTCAAAAAGTCTGGGTAAGAGAGGAAAGGAGAAAGTTTGCAGCGCGTCAGTAAAAATAACATGTGCGTTCTGGAGAACTGACAGATGTAGGTAGGTAAAGGAAGTTTAATTGCTTTGCTGTTCACTAAAAATACAATTTGTTTGGGATTAAAAAAGTAATAAAATTGGAAATGTACCTAGAACTCTGGATACTTCTAGTCTAATGGAAGTCACAAAAATGAAATTAACTACTAATTTCACTGCAAATAAAGCTAAGGGATCTGATTCCCTTCTATTAAACGAAGGAATAAACCCCAACTATCTTCTCACTTGAATGATTTGGAAGTATCAGAAAGTCAGTGACCTGCCTGGCATGACCTCAAATTAAGATTGAGCAAATACCAAAATTTGGTACTGGAGTTTTTTTCCAGCAGTTTACTTATGTTTGGCCCTGACCATTTGATTGTTTGTTTGTTTTTCCTTTTAATGAACTAAAAAAAGAAACAAAGAAAAATAGTTCAAGATTCTAGTCGAGTCTGGCACAGAAAAACAACTTAAGTCTAAAGATCCCAGAGTTGAGCTCAGTACATGCCTACTGTAAGGAGTTACTATTTATTCACTTCCCTATATCAATATTTCTCCCTCTGCTTCTCCTCCTTCTCCTTGCCCATTCTGACTCTCTCTTCACTAATGACCCTTTTCCCCTGCTACACCTTCACTAAACCAATTTACCTGCCAGTAAATGTTTCATTAAAAATGAGAGATTTGCGCTGTTTCCTCCCTGCCCCCTTCTTTCACAAACTCATGTTCTACAATCATTCAATAAAAGGACCTCCTTCTTGCAAACTTGAGATTTGACTAGGGATATTTGAGTACATAAATGGCAATACACCGAGTGATACACAAGGAAAGATTTAATAGCATGGAAAACCTGGTGTGGGCTGCCACTTGCAAAACGTTCTGACCAGGAGAAGTGCGTGGCTTGTAACAATAGAACTAATGGAATCAAGTTGTTACAGATTTCATAAATTAGATTAATACAGAGAAAAAAAATTATAATCCTTATTCTCTGCAACGATATTGTCTCCAAAACAAGTAGAAAATAATGCAAACTGCAACAATAGATGCTTTTGTACTGTGTGATTTCCCATTTTACATCATTGCTAGTAACTACCATCACTAGTAGAAGCATATTTAAAATTAAATGAAAATGAGAGAAACCTGAGAAAATCTTCTTCCATGACTCCAAATTAATAAAAATGTAATTAATGCTTTAACTAATTGACAAAGATTCTTTTATATAATTGCTCTAAATTTCTTTCTCATGCATGTAATCTCCACCTGAGTGAAAGCTTCATAATCCTTTAAAACTTTCATGCCACTAATAAGAAAAGCTGTCATTAAGATGGGGAAAAAAAAGATGCTGAGACATAGGAATATTATGGCACCTTTTATCTGGTACTGACTGAACAGAACTGCTTAAAATGAGCAAAACTGGTTAAAATGTTGTCATTGCTTTTTCTTTTCCTCTTTAATGAACCATGTCTCCAGGTAAGTCAATTCAGCTTCACTTATTTGAGTAAAGTTATACTGACTTACTGACTCACACCTGCTGCAGATGTTCTCATCTGTACCCACTGATATTAGAACGCACAATCAGTGTTTTCTAGATGCTCAAATTTTGTCTTATTTTTCAAGCTTCCATCTTTGTTGTTGGTTTTTTTTTTTTCCTGTCTGTAGTGGCTCATGAAATAAAAACAAGAGACACACTCTAACGATCTCTAACCAAACTGCAGAGAGAAGGAAAAAAAAATAATCTGCTTGGTATTTTGGATAAACAAGGTTTAGCTGAACTGCAAAAGGTCAGCTGCTGGGCATGCATCAGTAGGTGTTCTGAGAAGAATGGTATAATATGGAGGAAGAAATGGGGAAGATCCCAAGGAGAACCTAATGCAGTGCGACACTGAGCAGATTAAAGGAAGGCCCAGTCATGCTGTTATCATACAACCTCTAAAACCTCACTACGTGATATGGTTTCAAGTTTAATTTTCCCTCTATTATCTCTCTCCCTGCCACAGTACTTACTGCTGAGAAACATTTGGCAGCTAGCTATGTGCTGGGAATAAAACATACTCGCATACACTCATAATGTTGCAAAGATCCAGACCTCACTGTCCTGAATCAGGGATAAAATTCTATTTACTTCATTTTCATTTGAGTAATACCATGGGTATTTTATCTGAATATTACTTTAATTGGAGAATATAAACATTGGCAAGATCCACAGGAGACTGCTAATGGGTTGTCGCATGCAAAATGCCAGAAAGTGTAAAGCACATTGGTAGTGCCATGCTGCATGCACCCTTGAGGAAATGTCACAATGAGACACACAAAAAGAAAAGAGATGTACTGTTAATTATAGAGGTGTTTGCTCATGAAAAAATAAACATTACACTCAAACCAGAACTTGGCTTCCAAAGATCTAACAAAATGTATGGGGGAAAACCCGCTCTCTGCTCTGGAAGGTGAACACCAAATAGCTTTGAAAGCAAGTCTTCCAATCTGTAGTAATGCAGTGCAATCTACATGGTGTTGGCAGCACAATCTTGGTAGTGCCGATAGCATATACAATAGGATCAAGTACTCCGCTAACAGGGAGATCAGTTCACACTAACAATTCCAGTGCAATCTAATGGTTCAGCCTTTTCCATACTTCATTGCAGGCTCTCAGGATGCCTCTACTCACGCAAATTGTTCTCCATAACTTTGTGTGTGTGTATGAGTCTATAGATTTTGCATACATGCGTGTGTACTAGAACGACTGGCTCAGCTTCCCCAAACAGGTGATTTTGGCATTCAATCTGCGCTTGAATCAACATGAGTTATCTCATGAGCTCACTTAATGTCTCTGGGGAAGAGCCACAGACCTGTTAAGAGCATGCCTGTAATGCTCAGGGGCACTAGGCTGTTCCCTGAGTGGTTCCACAAGGGAGCTACGTTTTTGCCGAAGTCTTAAGAGCAGCTAATTTGGGGCACATCTAAAATATGTATGCCAGTGGTTCACACAGTACTCTGATGCAGAGGCCCGATGGTGCAACCGTTGGAAGTCGCAGAGCAGCATCAAGCCGGCACTTTCGCCGCTCAGCTCCTCCTGCCTTTAATGCAGAGACCCTGCAACACCACTTCTTTTCGCTCCGCTGCCCGCGGAGGTCTGGTGCCCGCACGAAGAGCTGCCATCCAGTGTGGCGAGGCTGGCAGCCTCTCGGCGTTTGCTCTAACAGCATTTCAGGCTCGCCTGCCTCCTCAGGCGCTTCACGACTCAGTGCGCTGAAGTCTCTTCCCGAGACATGGGTGAAGCTCAGCACGACAGACACTGCCGCTCTTGGCACTTTGGGCACACACACTCACCCGCCTGTTCTGGGCGGCCCGGCACCGGGCAAGGCGCCACTCGGAGCGACGGGGAAGGCCGCTGGGGACCGCGCTCGCCTCGGGGGCTCTGCTGCGGCTGGCGTCTCCTCCTCCGTGTTGCCCCGGGTTTGCTTCACTACGCTTCTCCCTCGCCTCCGCGGAACCGTAACCTGTAAGCTATTCGCCTATCGAGATGAGCAAAATAAGAAACCAGTGGCGTGCTGCTGGGTGAATTCAGGCAGGTGTCAGCCTCTTCGGCGGGGCAGTGCAGAAGGGACTGGGCCGAAGAGGAGGGATGCTCGCTCAGCCCAGGGGCTCGCATACGCTGGTAGATGCCCTTCCAAGCCCCGTGCAGTGTTCTAAGCCCTGTGCCGTGTCCGGACCCAAACCCGAGGTCGAGTCCAAGCAGAAAACAAACAACTAACACCACCACCACCCCTCCCTCCACAAAACAAAACGAAAATAAAAAAGACCTGCCTATCTTGTCGTGCATGTCTGTCTTAGCGCACTGCATCTTTTTCTTACCACTTCTAAGATCGTGCATTTAAGTTCTGTTAATTTTTAAGGACAGAAAAAGTAAGGTGAGGAAATGGTGCCTAGTCTCATTCCCTTCTCTCCTCTATTATGAATAGCGGCTGCGGCTCGGTCCCGCACACTCCTGTTAACATCCAACGGCGAGGCTGGGGCAGCTTAAGGCCAGGGACCTATCCCGCTGGACGGTGTGCGGAGGGGCGCACCCGAGGCCAGTTC
Source organism: Colaptes auratus (assembly GCA_015227895.2). Classification (NCBI taxonomy): domain Eukaryota; kingdom Metazoa; phylum Chordata; class Aves; order Piciformes; family Picidae; genus Colaptes; species Colaptes auratus. Next base: position 31,427,857 of record CM037631.1, read on the forward strand.
AGCTCGAGCGGCGCCGTCAGAGCTTCCACCGCGCCGCGGGAAGGAGCATCGCGAACGCTACCGAGCCTAAATCTCGTCTCCGGGCTCGAGGAGCGCCGGGAGAGCCTCCGCAGAGGCGGAATCAGAGAGCCCCTACCGCGACTTCATGGGGCGGTTTAGCTCTTTCCCAGCTGCAGCGGGATGCTGGAGCAAACTTTCTGCGGAGCCGGCAGCCGCTCGCTGGCTCGTTCCCCTCTGAACGGTCCCGCGCGGTGCACGTTCTTGGCTCACCCACGAGCCTAACTGCAACCGGAGGTGGGTGTCTGCTCGCTCCTTCCTCCTCTTCTCTCCCTGGGGTGGCATTTGGGTGAAGACTAAGCAGCGCAACGCCCGCCAAGACGCAGAGTGGGAAGGGGGTGGCCAGGGCAGTGCGCGGAGCCCCGCGGAGTCCAGCGCGGTGCACGGCGCGCCCGCGGGGGGGCGCAAGCGGGCGGCACCGGTGCCGGCAAGGCTTGCGGGGGGTTGGCGGGGGCAGCGCGGCGGGGGCGGCGGCGGCAGCAGCAGCGGCAGCGGCAGCGACAGCGGCAGGCCGGGCGGGCGGTGGGCGACGGGACGGGGCCCTCTGAGGCAAACCTTGCCTCCGGCTGAGGAGAGAGCGCATCGGCGAGGACGGAAATCCCCAGCGTTTGCGCCTCTGCGCTCTTCTTGCCTTTTTTCTTTGGGTGTCTTTCCTCCCTCCCATGTTGCGCAGCCCGCGCTCCGGAGGGAAACGTCGCATGGGAAGGAGCTGTTACTTTTTACAACCAGCATGAGGCTCCCCGAGGGAATGAGTTGCCTTACTAAGCAGCCAGGGAAGAAGCTGCCTCTCATCTGTTGCACCGAATCCCGGCTGCAGGCGCGGTCCCCTCGGCTGGAGGTGATGGACACCTGCTAACTCGTGGGCGTGTAACCGAGAGTGGCTGCACGTGTGGCAAACATGAAGAAAATAAAGTAAAAATGGGGGAAAGTGGCTGAAATGGACGAGACCCAGTGAAATAAAACAAACACCTTTTAAAGGGATTTAATTTACAAAACGATTTGAAAACGGGTACTACTTTCAAGGGAAAATGTGACCAGTTAGAACTGTTGAAGGGAGATGCCGGCTGTCAACGCGTGCACCTAAACCAAGTAAGTTCTCGTCGAGTTTAATATATTCTCTCTCTGCATCTTTAATTGCCGTCTTCCCCTTCTACAAAAAGAAAAAATAACAATAATAATAATAATAAAACCCCCAAGTCCTTAGGACGGTCTGAGATAACTTGTAACTTTTGCGCCTACTCAAGCATAACGCGACGTGGTGCACCTCTTTGGTCACAGCCCAGATGATAATTAAGATTCCTTTCTTTCGCCTGATGTAATAAACCGGCCCTGCATGACTCGGTGGCTGGGTGAAGTGTGACACCTGCAGGACAGCAAAGCGCACGGGGGGCTGGGGGAGGGAGCGGACAGGGGGCTGCTCCCCTGCAGCACAATGAGGAGAGGGGTTGGGAAGCCCCGCATCTGCCAGCCGCTCCGGGCTGAAGCGAGGGCGGGCGCAAGTGGCAGCGCCGCTGGCGGGCCCTGGCACCGTGACTCCCGACGGCCCGGACGGGACCGGATGCACCCTGGCAGCACGGTGTCCTTAGCCCCGCCGCGGGGGGCCGGGGCGAAGCCGGTAGCGGCGGCAGCTAACGTGTAACCCCTGTTTCCCGAGAGAGGACCTCGGTCCCCGCCGGTACAGTCCGTAGGGACCTTCCACTTAGGGTTCCTGCCAGGAAGCCCAGGACTCAGGTAGATAGGAGAAGAGGACAGTGAAACGAGCTCTATGAAACTCCTAGAGGACGTAAAGGGGCGGGTGGGCTTCATCCCTGCGTTGGGGTTACAGTTGGCTGTTGCGGCAGTCGGACAGAAGCCATAGTCCTGTTGAAAGAAGCAGCTGATGCCCTGGAGACTTAAACGCTGACAGAAAATCACACCGTACAGAGGGGCAGAACAGTGAAATTCACTGCAGCTGGCAAAACCTGCATCATTGTTAATCCAGTATTTCCCTGTTTTTACAAGAAAATGTCATTTATGCACTTTTTGTATTACTGGACTCAATCGAGTGATGTCCTGTTAGCATGGCAACCAAAATTTATTTCCCTAAGTGTGCCTCCTAACTGGGATGTTTTTTCCAGCACCAAAACACCTTTTAGGTGGAAGTAAATAAAAGCAATTTCTAGTCTGAGTTTTTCTTTCAGAGAATGAGTACTCCTAAAAAAAAACACACCAAACACACAAACATAAAACCAGCAACAAAAAAAGTTCAAAAGAGATTGCACCTTGGTTTCATTGGAGAAATAACTGCATCTTCGTATAAGAATCAGTGCATGTATAGATTTTCTACAGAGTACAGTATGGACAGAGTGGGAAATAGTTTAAGCCTTTTGCACTGAACTAAATGTCAACATTACAGCATCTTTAAGTCCAATTTGCTTGAAATTTTGAATGTAATTGTACTGCAGTGCCGTGGCACGTTTTGGTGTCTACTTTCTCCAAAGCTCAGACCTGGATAGCTTAGCAAGGTTATTTATGCATACATACATTTTTTTTCCCATAATTTAATCTTAAGCCTTAAGCAAGAGTTTTATCTGCTGTTAGAGAAGCCAGGCACCAGAGTGAGACTGCTTTATAGACTTAGAATGGCAGAAATTCAGGATTTACAGGAGACCTGAGTTTACACCAGTGTTTTCAGGCAAGACTCAGAAACAGGTTTTGTCAGTGTCAGAATACTTGAAGCTGTCGTGGTATAGTTGGGTTTCCTTTGGTGCTGCCTTCTATACTGGAAAACTTTGGTTTTGCTTGCAGTAGGTTGAGGTTCTTTCCTATAGGTATGTTTTTTTGTGTGTGTGTGCATGTTTATGTTGTTGTTGCTTGGGTTTTTTTGTTTTGCTTCAGGTTTTTTTTTGTTCAGACTTTGGAACAGATGAAACTGTATTTGGAAACAGCAAAACAAAAATATGCCTGTCTTAAATTCAACTTCAGCCACTTATTCTGCCTCTATATATATAGTAGTTATTGCCCTTAAAATAGCTTTAGAAAGAAATTCCATTTCTTCTTATCTCATCTTATTTAGAGCCAAATACTGCTTAAGTCAATTGAGGCCACTACACATGTGATATGATTTTGCTTATCTATTTCTGAGTACACATGCTGAAAATCCTGGTTTCCAAGGAATGTGGCTCCATGCATGGTGAAAATGGATTTGCATTACTCCAATGTGGAAAGTCCACTAAATACGTATTGGAGGACACATGTCGAGAAACATATTAAAGGATTAGCTTTCACCTTTGTACGTGTGTGTATTGTCTCACTTACGTGATAAGTGAAAATGAGCATGGCTGGTCCTCCCAGCACCTGAGATCTGGTCTCCATTCTAGCACACTATTTAATATGTCAGCTTTTTCTGGGATGTGATTCATTGGAGTGAGGTGGCAAAATGAACTGGGAAAATCCTGTGTAGCATCTCTGCATACCCCTCATGATTCTGGTAATTCTGCTAAAAGGGACTGAATTCCTTTTAAAAGTGATTGGCTGAGTTACCATGCCCTTACAGATGGGCAGCAGAGACTCTGGGAAGAAAAGACTGTCTGATAACCTGTCCAAAAAAAGCAGCCAAGAATACAGAAAGCGTTGTTTCTGTTTGTCCACTTAATGGTTTATGAGTGTCAGATTTACTTTTTCTGTTCAGATTTAAGTTGTGTTGGGCTACATTCTACTTTATCAAGTATGATAAATTACTGAAAGCAGGTTGCAGATAAAACTTCATGCATAAATCAATCTTCTATCACCATGTTTTATGACAACAAACAAAATTCCAGAAGCCATCTGTTTAGAAGCCCTGAATTGAAGGGATTGTGGAAGACGATTGAGAAAGGTGCAACAGAATTGGCTTTCATGCACTGACACTACTTTAAGTAGTGTAGCATAGTGTTAGTGTAAAACCAGCAACAACAATGTCAGGATCTTCATGTCTGGCAGGGATTTGTGAATACAGAGAGGAAGGCTGAGCAAATTAAATCTCTTTTTTGGTAAGACAGCCATGCAGAAGGCCTTCATAGGTATGTTAGGTTTCAGTCAAATAGATTCTGAAACTGTTAAAAGAGGAACACCTGGAAATTACATAATTGCCTTGCACAGTAAAGTTTTCAAAGAAATGTAGACGTTCTTAGTGTGCCACATAAACAAAAGCAACAAATACATGAAAAAGATTTATTATAGCAGTTGTGGAGGGTTTTTTTCTTCCTTCAAACTACTGTTCTGGTTTAAATTTTCCAAGTACTTCTGCTGCTTTACAACCAGTTATTTCTAATGTGGATAGTGACTGGTGTGAGACAAAAACTGAAAAAGAACCTTGGATTAAAATTACTTTTTCTTGCAGCTGAGCTATTTTTCAGCAAATGTGGGCTGAAGTGGGACAGGAAACTTGCTTCAGTTTGAATGAATTTTACATATGTCTAAGAGTATGAACCAATCAAATATGCTGTCTAAAGTCTATGACAGCTTCTGCACTCATCTGAAAAGCTTCTCACATACCTGTGTATGTCAGATGAACCATTTGAATGCTATTATAATAATATTATCTGGTATCTTATGCAGTGAGTAGAGAGTGGAACAGTAGATGGAGAAAGGTTTTTCACTGGGCTTTCCTGAGCCAAAGGTTACAGGATTATTCTGGAGCTATTGTTCACATATTGAAAACTTCTCAGAACCAAGCACCCTTTCCCTAGGAGGCAAAAGTCCTTGTCCTGCTGCTGGTGCATGAACAGTCAGCAGTCAAGCTCTGTGGTGGTGCCCTTCAGCTCTTCCAGTCCATGCTGGTTTTCCATGACACAAACAATTATTTTTTGATTTATTTTTTAATTTTTTTTTTAAATTAATTACTTCTAGTAAAAAACACCTCATTCCTTGACTCAGAGTATTCTAAAGGTTATGCCACCTGCATTCAAGGCTAAAACCCAACTGGAAAAGCAGACACTAGGGTCTTCATGTCCTTGCCTGCCGGTCATGTGAATTGCAGTTTAGTTTACTTGCAACTGTCATTCTAGGAGGATGCTAATCTCCTTGTGGGTCCTGTAGCATAAAGGCTATCCTTTTTGGATAAATCTGATGCCCTGAACTGATGCAAAGTAGCTGTATTTTAAATAGTGAGGTGAATTTGTAGTGTCTCCCTTTTCCTGGAAAGGGAAAAGCAGATTGTGATCATCCTCTGTGTTTTGTCTTCTCATTGCAGCAGAACAAGCATCCTCCTGAGGTGCCAGTCTCTCTTTTCTTACCAATGCAGCAAGACCGAAAACAAGGAACCTTCCTTCTTAAGCTAGGTTAGCTGAATCCTAGCTGAACAGCAGTGGTTAAGTAAGCACAGAGGTCAGTCGATCCAGGACTAATGGTTGCTATTATCAGTCTAAAATGCTTTTAAAAACAAACAAACAAAGCAACAAACCAAAATATGTATACAGATGCACATGGTCCACAGTGTTGTGCAAACATTGAAATAATCTGTAAATAGCGTGGACTTGTCCGTTGGATGTACTTCTGGGAGTATGCCCACTGCCACCTCTGCAATCAGATTTCCTTGCACGAGAGTCTTCAAAACATACAGTCTTATGGAAACCATCAATAACTACCTAAAAGTCAGATGTCCATTTTTCATATCTGTCAGGGAAAGGCAGCATCTGCCAAAGAGCCAGCAGTATTCTCATGGAGGGCCAAGTAGTTAACCTCAGTTATGAGAGGAGTGTTAATACAACTCTGTATGAGCCCAAAATGCACGGTGAGAAGTTGGCCTGGCCTGAGAGCTTTGCTGCTCTTTATGAGGAGGATGCAAGCATTCTATGTGTAAGGACCTTCCTGGGATAGGCTGAAAATCCAAATTTCTCACTTGAACCATCACTTTATCAAAGTAAAAACTTTCACCAAAAGTGGTTAGCAATCCTATGAAAATCAATGCAGTCCTGTGCTCGTTAAATTGAAAACACACTTTTGCTTGTGTTCCTTCTGCATTGTTCCAAATCAGGGGAGGAATACTAAAGGATTCTGTTTAGAAGATGAAATTTGTAATGTTTCCTAGCATACAGATTTTTCAGCAGATCAGCAGTTTGATATCAGACCTGAGAGTACTAGGTTATGAAGGGGATGTAACAGATTTACTTCCAGTGAAAATTCATTGGCATTTAATTTTTAATGCTAAAAATTTATATGCTTTAGTTTGCATTTGGCAATATAAATTTTATTTCATGTATTTTATTTGCTATTATCTTTCAGTGATAAAAAGTAGAACATGCCAATTTAATTTTTTGAGTAGAGGAATGAACAATAGGATTGTAGCAGAAGACGTAGGGTCATATTGTGTCTTATTTGAGATTACTCAGTACCCTTGTATATAATGAGGAGAGGCTATACATGTATGTATGAGGAGAGGCTGAGGGAGCTGGGGTTGCTTAGCCTCAAGAAGAGGAGGTTCAGAGGAGACCTTATTACTGTCTACGACTACCTGAAGGGAGGTTGTAGCCAGGTGGGGGTTGGTCTTGTCTCCCAGGCAGTGACAGAACAAGAGGACAGTCTGAAGCTGCACCAGGGGAGGTTTAAGATGGATGTCAGGAAGACAGAGTGATTTGCCATTGGAATGGTCTGCCCAGGGAGGTGGTGGATCACCTCCATCACTGGAGGTGTTTAAGAGGAGACTGGATGAGGCACTTGGTGCCATGGTTTAGTTGATTAGATGGTGTTGGGTGATAGGTTGGACTTGATAATATTGAAGTTCTTTTCCAGCCTGGTGAATTCTACTCTATTCTATTCTATTCTATTCTATTCTATTCTATTCTATTCTATTCTATTCTTGAAGGTCTCTTCGAACCTGGTGTATTGTATTGTATTGTATCCTATTCTATTCTATTCTATTCTATTCTATTCTATTAATGTATGTCAAAAACATTTTTGCTAAGAAATCTTGAAAAAAACTCTAAAACTGATTTTTATTTTGCTCTAAAGGTCAGGTTTTTTCATGTAGCCACCACAATTTTGATTCTCAGTTGTAAACCAACCATTTATGTTCCTTGTGTAGTCACTGGAGAGAGACAGACAGTGGACAGACTAATCCATCTAATTCACACACTTTACATAAAGTGAGAGGCATTGGGTATTTATTGTTTGTGATAGTTGTTGGATTTTGCACAGCTGAAGCAAGGCAAGATGATTCTCACCCTAGTGGTATTAAAAACAAACTGAAAAAAAGCATATCCAGAGGGGACAGAAAATAGACATCTGTTTTCTTCAAAGGTGTATCAAGGTCCTGTTGACCATAATGGCACTGATGTAGACATTGTAACAGTAACTAGATAACTAGAACATAATTCAAATATTCTCTTGTCTCTTAGAATTTGTAGGAATTTGTGATTGGATTTGGTAGCTGAAATACAGCTTGTAGCTGTGCCAAAGGAAATGAGTGTCAACTGGACCCTTGTAAAAGAAGAACACACAGTTCTGGGCACTCACGTCATGTGAGTGCAAGATGTCTTCCTTCTGGTGAGAATGTGCAGCATCTGCTGAGGAAGGGAAAGCAGGCACAGATTCTATTCAAATGCTCTCAACATTGCCATCTCTACAGTGTACCTTAGTCTACTGAACACATAATTACAACAGAAATTATCTTTCAATGCTACATGGTTGTTTTAATCACTGTTCATGCAGAAATGATCATTATCATCAAAACACTTAAATATAAATTCTTCTGCTGTGCTTCATCAGACTGCTATGTACATCCTTCCTATCTTCCACTGGAAAATGGCTAAAATATCCTGCTTGTGTATTGCTTACTATGACAATGTTTTGTTTTAGATTAGGAGAGATGTTTGATGGTAATCACTTAAGTGATTAGAGCTGCAGTCAATCACTTGTATTTGTTTATGCTGGCAGGGTGAGTTTGTTTTTTCACAGAATCATTGAATCATAGAACTGTTCAGGTTGGAAGAGACCTCTGAGATCATCAAATCCAACCACTCACCTAGAGCCCGCAGTCCCACAACTACTTGTAAGCTACGACCACTAAATCACATCCCTGAGTACTACATCCAGATGTCATATAGATACCTCCAGGGATGGTGACTCCACCACGTCTATGGGCAGCCTGTGCCAAACCTGATAACCCTTTCTGTGAAGAATTTTTCCTAATACCCAAACTGAACCTCACTTGGCACAACTTGAGGCTGTTTCCTCTTTTCCTGTCACTTGTTGCATGTGAGAAGAGACTGACCCCCACCACACTCCAGCCTCATTTGAGGGCAATGAGGTCTCCTCTTGGCCCCCTCTTCTGAAGACTAAACAAACCCAGTTCTTTAAGCCATTCCTCATAAGACTTGTGTTCAATGGCCTTTACCAGCATTGTTGCTCTTCTTTTGTGTTCTATAGTATATTCACACCTGCAATAACACCAGTTTCAAAAGCATATTCTTTCCCTATGGTGGCTTTAACTCTCTATCAGATGCCCTATGGAAGGAATTTTGGCCAAAAATATAAACCAAAAAAAGTTGCTTAGGCAACAGAACATTTGCCTGATTTACTTTAAGCCTCTTAGCTACAAAACTGCTATGAAAAGGCAGGAACTGCTTGTCCTTGAATTAATCTAGACACCTTAACATCAGACTGGTGAGTCAAAGTTAATCTTCATAGCATTTGGAGGGAACCTAGTAACTTTGAGGGTGATTCATGTGACCTATCTTGAAGGGAATTCATTTTCCTTTGCAGGGTATGTATTTCTTCCCATTTGTAGTAAAGGAAGTTTGGGATGACAAACCAGCCTTGGATGTCAGTGCTTTGGATTCCGAAGATAGCAAATGTGAATCTCATCTTTATATTTAAAGTGTTATAAATCAAAGTACCTCATCTTAGAATCATAGAATCAGTGAGGTTGGAAAAGACCTCAAAGATCATCAAGTCCAACCTGTCACCCAACACCTCATGACTACTAAACCATGGCACCAAGTGCCCCATCCAATCCCCTCTTGAACACCTGCAGGGATGGTGACTCCACCACCTCCCTGGGCAGCACATTCCAATGGCTAATAACTCTCTCTGTGAAGAACTTTCTCCTCACCTTGAGCCTAAACTTCCCCTGGCGCTGCTTGAGACTGTGTCCTCTCGTTCTAGTGCTGGTTGCCTGGGAGAAGAGACCAACCCCCTCCTGGGTACAACCTCCCTTCAGGTAGTTGTAGACAGCAATAAGGTCTCCCCTGAGGCTCCTCTTCTCCAAGCTAAACAATCCCAGCTCCCTCAGCCTCTCCTCGTAGGGCTTGTGCTCGAGGCCTCTGACCAGCCTCGTTGCCCTTCTCTGGACACATTCATTTTGTATTACATTTTGTAGTATATATATTTGTAGTACATTTTGTATTTTTCCACACAGATAAATGCAGGCTCTCATGATCATTATAGGCCCATCCTAAGCTTGTTTGAGTCCTCTTGCAGGACTCTACACCCCTGCTGCCCACCTACTGTTGTACAAATTGAATTCATTAGGTAAATGAATCCTGAGATATCCTTTATATACATTCAGAATGAGTTACGAGTCAATGTACTAAAGTATTTATTATCTTGTCACATAATGACTAATAGAGCTTCCTAAATCTAATGTGAGGAATATGCTATACTTTTTATTTAAAAAAAATAATCTGGCATATATAGCACAGAGATCACTTGTTGCAAATTGATGGCACAGCTGGATATTTGTCCTGGGATAATTTCTTGCGAAGAGACATCAGGCTTAGTACAAAGCAATTACAAACAATATTTTGGTCTGACCACTTATATAAAAATACTTTATGCACAATTTTTTTATCTTAGTGATACTAACTGTGAGCATATTTGGCTATGCACTGTGGCCAGTTGTCCCAAATACTGATGTGGTTTGAGATGATTACATGTGTTGCTTCAGTGTCTTTATATACAACCAAACTTTCCACATAACTTCTTTCTTTTGGTTTTGTTTTGTTTTGTTTTTTAATTAAGGATTTGCTTCTTCCACAATACTTAAGCACAGTGAGCATGAGTTTGAACCTCTCTTCTTTGTCCATGGGGGAGGGAAGCAGGGGATGCTCAGGGGTTGCTTTTCAGTGATCAGGCATGAGTCTAGCCTCAGAGCTGTACTGACTTACTGAAGTATTGACAGCACACACTGGATTTTGTAGGGATAGGTTAGGATAAAAGAAGGATTTCTCACTCATTCTGAGTGCTTCTCAATTCCTAGAAAGTACCCTCATTTTGTTACTGCTTCTGCTGGCTTTAGGCCAGATGGGAGCTTTCTTTCATCTGAAGAATTCCTTTGGGTTAACTGCAGACAGGATCTTGCATTTTAGGTCTTTATAATTAAAAAACAAACATTGTGTGCATAGGATAGGACCTGGATCCTACAATCCTACAATCTGTTCTGTCATTTTGTTTTGTTAAAGGAATGTTGCTCTCATAACAGGCTGTTTCCTTGCTTAGTATCATTAGTGAATTCTTCCTGTTGTGCTCTTGCACATTAACCCTCATCCCTTATTAAGGTTGGATTTCCCACCCAGTTCCTCAGTATGTTAAGTTCAGAAATTGTAGATGAGTTCTTAGTGGCACAAAGAAGTTTCAAATTTGACTTTCAGTGCTATGAAGCACCAGACTCTCTGGGGAAGAGCCAACCATCTAACCCTGGGGAGTGGTTTAGGCCAGCAGTACACATGTGAGGATCTGCAGGTCTGTTTCATGGGATACATTCAAGGAACTCATTAGCTAGCTGGCCAATCCTCCAAGTTTCTGTAGTTCTTCAGGGTATTGCTAGTAACATCCAAAAAAAAGAGGCACCCAAGAAATGAGTAACCCAGAGCAGTGTATCTTGCGCTACCCAAAGTCCACATCAGGATCCATAATTTCAGGAAGAGGCTTTGATGAGTAAAAATCCTCCGCAGTGATAATATACAGCCCAGCTTCTGTTAACACCAAGGTTTTGCTGACTTTGGGGAAAGCAGCAAAGGCATGAATAGAATTCTTAGGAGGAGAGAAACAATTTGACATTTCAAAATGAGTATTGACAAAACAGTATGTGTTTTCATTTCAAAGCTGTCATATAAACAAAGGGCAGTGAAGACCATGACACATTTGAGAGACACTAGGGCATTCAGACAGATCAACTCACACATTTTCCATGATATTCCCATTAACAGTTAGTTAATAGTCATCTTTCAAGGCTCAATTTCCTTCTGAAAACATGGTGGTTTGGTAGGCAAGTGTATTAGGACAAAGTGACACTTTAGTCATTGCATTAGTGTTTTCTTGCCTAATTACTGTTATTTTAACACTTTTTGTATCAACGCCTTGCTAAAAAACAAAGCCTACAATAAAAATTACCTAACCCAAGCAACAACTCAGAATAGCAGAGCTTTATGGCCAGCACATGATGGAATTAGTCTTTGAGAAATAAAGTGTTACCTGTGGTTTTGTAATAAAATATATACTTATATTTAATACTTCTGGCAGTGGTATCTTCAGACACCAATGTAACCTATTTACAAAGTATATTTAGGGGTTCTGTTATTTGGTTTTGTGGGTATATATTCCACATACAAGGAACATAAAGACAGTTAAATGATTTAAGCAAAATAGTGAGTTTCCAGTAGAGTGATTCAAATTGGAAATAAAGGTGCTGTGATCTAGTTTCTCACAAGGGGGATTCTGTAGCAAATTGGCTGGGGACTCACGGCTTGCTACCTTTGTCTGGTATCTTTCCACATGCTGTAACTATAATTCAAGTGGTTCTTGGTTTGGAGAGGGTTAAGGGGCCTTTCTCTTCTCATGTGCTCCTCTCCTCTTGCTCAAACTTGTCCAGAGAAGTGCAACAAAGCTGGGGAGGAGTTTGGAGCACAAGATCTATGAGGAGTGGCTGAGGAAGCTGGGGTTGTTTAGCCTGGAGAAGAGGAGACTCAGAGGAGACGTTATTGCTGTCTACAACTACCTGAAGGGTGGTTGTAGCCAGGTGGGGGTTGGTCTCTTCTCCCAGACAACCTGTGACAGAACAAGAGGACAGTCTGGAGCTGCACCAGGGGACATTTAGGCTGGATGTTAGGAAGAAATTCTTCACAGAGAGATTGGCCATTGGAATGTGCTGCCCAGGGAGCTGGTGGGGTTGCCATCACTGGAAGTGTTTAAAAAGAGCCTGGATGAGGCACTTAGTGCCATGGTTTAGTTGATTAGATGGTGTTGGGTGATAGGTTGGACTTGATGATCTCAAAGGTCTCTCCCAACCTGAATAATTTTGTATTCTGTCACCAGGCTGTAGCTTTTCCTTGGCTTGGAGAGGGCTAAGGGCTCTCTCTCCTTTCATTCCCAGTTCACAGGCTGTAGCTTTCTGTGGCTTGGACAGGGCTAAGGGACCTTACTCCTCTCATGCCCACTTAATGGGCTGTATCTTCCTGTGGCTTGGAGAGGGCTAAGGGGCCCTCCTCTCATGCGCAGTGCTCTTGGAGTGTTGGTTGCCTTGGTCCAGGTGCAAGGCTCAGATGTGGTTTGCCTGCTGGGACAAGGTCTTTAGCTGCAACTCCAGCAGCATTTGACTCTTGTTGCCTTTTCAGTGAGAACAAGGCAAATTGCCTTTTGGGGTTTGTCCCATCAGGTCAGTTTTGTAATTTAACCTTAATACAAGAAAGTATTCAAACATAAACAAAATCTTGATGTTCTACAGAAAGCAAAGTTTCAGTGATTGCTTCTTGTTAAGAAAGAAACTTCTTTCCTTCATTCCTCTCTTCAGTGTGAGAGATTTGCCTGAATCCAGGTTCAAGGAGTATAGTTTGAAGGTTCAGGTGAACACTTTCTATATGGTAACAAAGAAAAATATCAGTAGTATGCAAATTCATATAGAGGATGCAGCATCATTTTAGGAATTTCACATGTGCTAAAATGATATTAGAGATGTTTTGCCTATGCATGTTTGCACAGTACTTTGGCTTACAGACATGTAATTAATTAATTTGGTATTTTTTCCATTCCATTGTCATAGCTATCTGATCAAACTCTTATTGTTACATGCTTTTGTTGTATAGGTAGCTGCTGTTTAACAAGCTCATTTACTAACCATAGATGCTATATTCAAATGCACTTTAAGCAGCTTTTGCTTGTTATAAATCTTCCTAAAATCCCATAAGCATTGATTTATTTGCATACTTGGTTTAGGTTGCAACTCTGTGTGCTCTTAGTGTGTAGAGAAATATAAACATCATGGGTGAATTTAAGGTGATGGTAATGGCCAAAGTAATTTGAAATTCTAGGCCCCCTAAGGTGAAATTTTACAAAGTAAAAAAAGAAAACAGTTGTTCCTTCTCTCACTCATACATGCATTGCTTCAGCTTGAAAGATGTTGTTTTGAAAATTTGCCCCCTTTATTTCAAGAGAATTATAATGCTCTGGGAGCTCCTTGTTTCTTCTCAATAATTTAGCAGCTCATGAAAAATATATTGTGTCTCCTTCTCCACTCCAACGCAGTCAATGCAATTACAAATTAGGGAGAATCTAGTCCAAAATCTGCTATTGAGCATTCTTGAAAAATAGGTAGGCCTGAGACATCAATCTATCTGCCATCATTGCCATGGTTTCAAGCCAGATCTGCTCTGTGTAATGTTGGGATGGCTCTCAATAATTTTCTCCTTTCCCTGTATAAATATTTTTTTTCCCTGTTGCTGTTCCCAGACTCACATATTGATTCTTTTCATGCAGAGAATCTTTGCTTTAAATACGGTGCTATAGTTGACAAGGACTAAAATCTCCCTGCATCTGATTATAAGTATTCTTGTATTTTTCTGTTGCTGCAAAATTTGCTTCAAGGATGAAAATTAAGTAGGCAATGGCACATGCCATTTTTAAACCAAGGTTCATTTTCAATAGTTTGTAAAATATTCCGGAACCCTTCTGAACAGTTTTTTTTATGGAATTGGCAAAAAACTGATTGCCCTTTCAAGATTGTAGCACATCAAAGCAAGGAAAAAAAATCAGTCTTGGAATTCTTTTATAAGCAGAAGTCTAGTGTACTATTGCATACACAGTATGTTCAAGCTGTTATTCATACTTCCAGTAGATCACATATATTTCACTGAAAATAAGGTGACAGGGGTTTGTTCTCACGTCTTATCTACAGCAATGTGCCCTGGTGGCCAAGGCCAATGGCATCCTGGGGTGTATTAAGAAGAGTGTGTCCAGAAGATCAAGGGAGGTTCTCCTCCCCCCCCCCGCTTTGCCCCGGTGAGACCTCATCTTGAGCTTTGCGTTCAGTTTTGGGCTCCCCAGTTAAAGGGAGGGACAGGGATCTGCTGGAGAGGGTCCAGCAGAGGGCTATGAGGATGATTAGGAGACTGGAGCATGTGCCTTATGAGGAGAGGCTGAGAGGCTGGGGCTTTTAGGTGGGTTGTATTGTATTGTATTGTATTGTATTGTATTGTATTTAGGTGGGTTGGATTGGTTGATGGGTCGGACGCGATGATCTTGAAGGTCTCTTCCAACTTGGTGGTGTATTGTATTGTATTGTATTTTACAGTACAGTACAATACAATACAATAAACCAGGTTGGAAGAGACCTTCAAGATCATCGCATCCAACCCATCAACCAATCCAACCCACCTAAGCAACTAGACCATGGCACCAAGCACCCCATCAAGTCTCCTCCTGAACACCTCCAATGATGGTGACTCCACCACCTCCCCGTGCAGTCCATTCCAATGGGCAATCACTCTCTCTGTATAGAACTTCCTAACATCCAGTCTAAACCTCCCCTGGTGCAGCTTGAGACTGTTTTTAGTCTGGAGAAGAGAAGATTTAGAGGGGATTTAATAAATGTTTATAAATATCTGAGGGCTAGGTGTCAGGAGGGAGAGGACAGGCTCTGCTCACTTGCTCCCTGTGATAGGACAAGGAGCAATGGATATAAGCTGCAGCACAGGAGGTTCCACCTGTAAGGGTCACAGACCACTGGAACAGGCTGCCCAGAGAGGTTTTGGAGTCTCCTTCTCTGGAGACTTTCAAAGCCTGTCTGGATGAGTCCCTCTGTGACCTGAGCTGGATTGTATGGTTCTGCTCTGGCAGGGGGGGTTGGACTCAATGATCTCTTTGGGTCCCTTCTAACCCCTGACATCCTGTGATTCTGTGATCTTATCTACTTATGCCAGCTGTGAAATCAGGTGTTGTATCATGAAAGAATCATCAACATTTTTGTTTAACTTCCACATCTTTGCTTTCTGACCTTTCAGTAACTCTTAGGAGTAATGGCTCAAAACACCACAATAGAGATTATTTTCAGTGTGGGCATTCCACTATCAGGTTTTCTAGAAAGGGTGAAAAACCCCAGTGTTTTTCTATTTGGATGGTTTTGCAAGAAATTGTAGTGAGTGTCTGCATTCATAATTTGAAAGATTTATGGGTGCCCAAATTGTATTCTGTGCCAAAATAGGCTATCTAGAGGGCAGAATAGAGCCCATCAAAGTGTCCTTCTCATGTACACAAAGAGTTTTCTTTTATCTTATTGTCTGGGAATATTTCTCTCTACACTAGTTTATATGATTTAAACACTAAGTGTATGAGTCCACTTCTTGGCCAAATACGACTTCTTTGCAACCTAAAGCAAATGAGCTGTGAATTTAACTGTAGTGGCTGCCTGCCAGAATATGGGCAGGTTTTAACTATGCAGGCACAGTTCTTTCCTCATGCATTTAGAGACTCCCAGAAGGTGGAGGTTTCTTAACAGCCAGTAGCTTCTGGGCGTGGAGCTGACAGCCCTTAACACTGTGCAAGCTTAGACACAGCTCCTTCTAAGGACTTTTTTCCTTAAGTCTAGTAACAATTACAGCATGACTAGGACTAAGCTAATATCTTTAACTTTGCTTGCTATCTAGAAATATTTTTTTTTGGTAGACTGTTTTGTAGAAATAATGAATCCATTTTAAAACAGGGCAGTCTATTAATCAGATCACCTAAATCTAATGAAAGTTGCCCCTCAGTTTAGGAAAGATGTTGACTTGCTGGAATGTGTCCATAGAAGGGCAATAAGTTGGTGAGGGGTTTGGAACACAAGCCTTATGAGGAGAGGCTGAGGGATCTGGGGTTGCTTAGCCTGAAGAAGAGGAGACTGAGGGGAGACCTTATTGCTCTCTACAACTACCTGAAGGGAGGTTGTAGCCAGGCAGAGGTTGGTCTCTTCTCCCAGGCAGGCAGCACCAGAACAAGAGGACACAGTCTCAAGCTGCACCAGGGGAGGTTTAGACTGGCTGTTAGGAGGATGTGCTATACAGAGAGAGTGATTGCCCATTGGAATGGGCTGCCCAGGGAGGTGGTAGAGTCACCATCATTGGAGGTATTCAGGAGGAGACTTGATGGGATGCTTGGTGCCATGATCTAGTTGTTTGGGTGGGTTGGATTGGTTGATAGGTTGGACATGATGATCTTGAAGGTCTCTTCCAACCTGGTTTATTTGTATTGTATTGTATTGTATTGCTTGATCCTTAAATGAACTGCACATGGCATCTGTCAGGGAAAGCTTCTGAAGGGAGGCAGAAGACTCTTGTGCTATGCCACCTCAGAACTTTCTTGCTTCTGAATGTAGACACCATGATGTGCATGATATAAAAAGAAAAGGTAATTGATCCTCTGGGATCCTGCTGGTTCTTTCACAAAGAGTCACTGCAGCAGCAGACGCCTGAGAGATGATTGTGTTTTATTATCTTCTACACTGGAATGTAAGAACTTTTATGAGAATTGAGGAGGAAGATACAGGCACAATATAAAAAGAGATTTTAGAGTAAGCAGTGTATATCATCAAGCCAATCTAGGAAACATCAGCCTGGCCTGGCGCCTCAAGATGGTTCGTGTTGATTGGCTCAGAAAACTTGAAATATCTGATGTCACTGTTGTTGAAATAAACAGGAAAAATAATGAGTGTTATATCTTCTTGCTTTGTACCTCTTGATCATCTCTGTACTCAGTTGTCTACAAACACTGAACTAGCAGCCTCTGTTTTCATGGAACTGTGAAGTAGCAGCAGGGGGTGACTTCATAGTTTCATAGTTTCATAGTTTCAGTTAGGGTTGGAAGGGACCACAAGGATCATCTAGTTCCAACCCCCCTGCCATGGGCAGGGACACTCTACCCTAGATCAGGCTGGACAGAGCCTCGTCCAGCCTGGTCTTAAACACCTCAAGGGACGGGGCCTCAACCACCTCCCTGGACAACCCAACTTGAGCATAAAGGAACTGGATGGGACAAAGCCTTTGACTTCTCTGTATAAGAACATTTGAGTTTGTCACAAACTCGTCCTTAGAAATGAATTTTCACCATATGTAGATAATTTATCCATTTCCTTTGAGTGCTAGCTAATAACTTATGCAGCTTCCCAGATCGAGCAAGGGCAAGTGCTAATACCAAAACAAAATTAATAAAATGCAAGGATTTGACTGGGATTGCCAGCTCAGAAATTAAGACAATAAAACCTGTACACAAAACAGATTTGCTAGTTCAAGTGGAGCCGGTAGCAGCTGTTCTGAGGAACACAGATAAAGCACTGACTCATTTTTGCTGAGGTCCAAAAATAAGGTCCATCATTAATTGGATGATATGCGTTCACAGACATGTTTCACAGTTCTTTAATAATCTACCTCTTAGCTTGTTGTTTATAATCATATATTTAATTTTTAATCATTATAATCATTTTACCGTGTCATACACAAAAAAGAAAAAGGCACAAGCTCTGTCCCAGTGTGGAAACACAGAACAACCTGAGGGCATTGGGTTTCCTTCTCCAGCTGTCTAAACCTTGAATGCTAAAGCGGAGTCACTGACTAGCTCCATTCAAATGTACTAGAGGCTGAAACAACCTCTGAAAGTCCTTTTTGAATGAAAGGTCCTAATTAATCATATCTTAGTATCTGTAGACTGTTGACAATGAATCTATTCCTAATCAGAAGGCTGAAATTGCTAGGAGTGACAACTGCAAGCCTCATCTCTTCCATTTTCCCCTGCTGCCTGTGTTTCAGTAGTAGTCAGAAACATGACTGAGCTAAAATAAATACATGCTCCTGTAATGCTCAAAACCCCACAAACAACAACATTAAAAAGTCTGTATTAAGTTTTAGTTTAAAAAAGAAAAGAAAAAGAAGTTGCTACAGGATTACATACAGGATTACAGTTGTAAAATGTATTAGAAGTGTGAACAGAAAGCAAGGGTAATTAACACCAATTTGAAAGAAGATTTAGCAGCTATTCAGTTCCAAAAGATTAAGAGACTATTTAAATAAAATGCACAGAATAGTAGGAAGCACACCAGGGAACAGAGATTTTGAA
Source organism: Colaptes auratus (assembly GCA_015227895.2). Classification (NCBI taxonomy): domain Eukaryota; kingdom Metazoa; phylum Chordata; class Aves; order Piciformes; family Picidae; genus Colaptes; species Colaptes auratus. Next base: position 31,446,226 of record CM037631.1, read on the forward strand.
GAGGTTTTACAAGTAGATAAATCACAGAAGAGATGACATGAAGTAGAAGGTTAAAAGATTGAGTGGTACAGTAAAGCCAGATCACAGTGAGGCTAAAAAGAGTCACTTGCTCTGTCCCTTGCTAGTTTAGATGACTGAAACGGGGAATAGCAATTTAACAAATAGTAATTTTCAGGGTATAGAATCATAGAATTGTAAGGGTTGGAAGGGACCCCAAGGATCATCTAGTTCTAACCTCCCTGCCATGGGTAAGGAAACCTCACACTAGATCAGGTTGCTCAGACCCCCATCCATCCTGGCCTCAAAAACCTCCAGGGATGGGGCTTCTACCACCTCCCTGGGCAACCTGTCCGGTGTCTCACCACCCCCGTGGTGAAGAACTTCCTAACATCCAATCTGAGTTTACCCACTCCTAGTTTTGCTCCATTCTCTCTAGTCCTATCACTACCTGACACCCTAAAAAGTCCCTTACCAGCTTTCTTGTAGGCCTCCTTAAGTTCCTGGAAGGCCACAAAAAGCTCTTCTTGGAGCCTTCTCCTCTCCAGACTGAATAGTCCCAACTCTCTCTGTCTCTATAGGAGAGGTGCTCCAGCCCTCTGATCATCCTTGTGGCCCTTCTTTGGACATATTCCAGCACATCCATGTCCTTCTTGTAATAGGGGCTCCAGAACTGGACACAGTACTCCAGGTGGGGTCTCACCAGAGCAGAGTAGAGCGGGAGAATCACCTCCCTCAACCTGCTGGCTATGCTTCTCTTGATGCAGCCCAGGATATGATTGGCTTTCTGGGCTGCAAGTGCACACTGTATGTATTAACCAGAGCTATTGAAATGCATTTGTAGTGTATCAGTACTTACACACATGTGTGTCTTCATTGCTTTCTGACCTGTAATATTTGGCACATATAAACAGAAATCTTACAATTAGTGAATTTATCATTTCTTCAAACCTAGCTCTGAAAAGATTTATTCCATGCACTGTGTGATCCCCCCTATTCACCTAAGTTTTGCCATAATATTACTTCAAATACTGAGTAATCATAATACTTTGATTTTTTAGCAGCAGTAAAAAATTAAAGATATACAGTGGTGGGACAAACTGGCTTACTGAAATATTGGCAGTAGAGGGTGGAACATTTTACCATATACCATCTTGGAGATTTCACATGAAAGCTATCAAAGGGTACATGAGAATGTGCTTAAAATTGCCTGGGAAAGCACTAAGAAAACAAAATATGATAATACCACTGGAGCCTTAAATAACATTATCTGAATGACATCGAAAGTCAGCTATGTAGTATCATGGATGTGATTGCTGAACTGCAGCAGTCCTGGCAGCTTCTGAGAATCAGATGAATCATACATTTGGGTGATAAAAAATTCTTAATCGGATTTGCTTCTCAAAATATTCTCTAGCTGTTGAATAAGGTAAAACATGGACCAAGATCTACATGGAGTCCTGGTAGTCAAGCGGAAGAGGCTCCCGACAGAGAGAGGTGTAACAGATCTCTTAAAATGAATATACTTCACATGAACAGATAGAAAAACCTGTGCAACAACAATTCTTTTTCCAAATAAAATCAGTTGAAAGTGGAAGACTCTCATTTCAAGTGTCAACTTGTGTTTTTCAAAGTGCTGTAAAAATTTTGTTGTTAGTTTCTTTAGAAGCGAGCATTGATTTCCTAAGTATAGGGTATGTAAATCTCATTACTTGTAAGAAGCAACTCAGTTAACTTATAAACTGTGGTAGATTAAAACCTGCAAGATAATAACTGAAATTAAGAACATAACCCTTGTTGAAGTTAATGGAATTTTTTTCCAATTAATTTTAATACAGTCACAGCCTTGCTGACTCCATCTAAATTCTTTAAAGCCTAGTAGCTTGTGCTCGATAATGGCAGAAAGCACATTTCTAGGCAGTAACAGGAAGCATATACTTCATTGTAGTACTGTTCCAGACTCCAGCCACTTTGAGTGCATGGTCTTTCTCTGCCAGATACAGTTTCTCTGTGTTTTGTAATCCTCTGCAGGTGTTTGTTTCCTGAACTCATCCCATAGAATTAATTCTATGTAACTCATATATACTTTAAGCATCTTCACAATAATTCAGCAATGAATTCCTTAAGTAACTGCCTGAAGACTCATGAGGTTTTGTTTATCTTGAGCTGCCTTTGATTGCTTCTGGATCTCATACAATTAGTCAATGTCTGCCCTCTTCTTGGTACCTATAATTACACAGACCTATATTACACCTTTCATCTGTCATTCTTTTACAGAGTGAAGATTTGTATCTTACTTAGTCATTCCACTTCTGGAAGCTCTTCTGTAAGTTTAATCATTCTGCTGCTCTTCTCTGAATGTTTTCTGATGTTACTGGCTCTTTTTTTTTTTCCCTTTTCTTTTTTTTTTTGAGATGAAGAGCCTAGAAATATGTGTTCAATCCTGTGTGCCTCTCTGGAACTAATGACACGTACATTTCCATTAGTACGAGTGCAGCAAATTCTCATTGGCAGGAAATGGGCATATTAATTAGAGAAAAATCATCATATCTTTTGGGAACCATGACTCCAAATTCTTTGCTTTGCCCTTTGTTATAAAAGAAAAGTTACGGAATACTTTAGTTCTCCTGAAGTAAACTTGGCAGAGGTAGCTGAGATGTGGGAATATAACTGGTCATGACTCATTCAGGCTTACACAAGAAAGGATATATTCTATTTTGTTTATGGAAGTCTGTTTCAATGCTGGGAGCATAACTTCTATTCTTCTGTTTGAAATGAAGATCAAACAGCTCTGTAAAATCTGAATCATTATCTTGTGGAAATGCTTGCTAATACTAGTAATCAGTCCTTTTAATTCCTGTACATGTGTTAAAATGCTGCTTATTACTCACTTTAGCATATGGATGTAATGCAAATTGTACAAGAAATTTCATTATTCACTTGAACTTTCCCTGATTTTGCACTCTTATAATTCTCTGCCCAGCTGAACTTGTCATTCTGAGTTGGTTAAAAACATATTTCAGTCAGGCTGCGGAACTGCAGAATTTAAGAGAATAGGAATTTACTGAGTCATTTAATGATGAAAATAAGAGCAGGGAGACTACCCACTGAGACATTTAGAATTTACTGTTCTTTTCTGTCTTTTGCACTGTAATTACATCTTTCACAAAGTTACAATACATTTTTTCTTCCAACTTGAAATATAGAATTTCAGTGTATGTGTTTCTCCTCAAGACATCCAAGGAAAACAAATCAAGGATCTTTTGACTAAAAGTCAACAGTTCCTTTGTTTTCCCAGTTTTCCTGTTGAAGGAAAAGGAGGCATCATTTAATCTCACTTCTCTCATATCTACCTTGAAATTTTAGAATTTATATTACAGTACTGCTGGGACACATTCATAGTCAAGTTCCCACTCAGTTGGCATTGACAGAAACATAACCTGCCCATGGGCTGAAGAGATTCCGATTTTCACCAGAGTTCTGTTTGAAAACTTCACACGTGGCAGAGAGTGATGTCAATTTCCAAGTAGAGGGAAGGCTGAGCAGGTAAAAGCCACACAGAAATCCCGTGGTTCAACCATTTCCAGACTTTGGGGAACCATTAACCGTGGAGATGTATCACTGTCTACCTTCTCCATCCTGCCTTATAATAAATTTTTGATCGCCAACAGTACAATACTGATATGATTCTATTTGTGGCAGAACATCAGGGGTGACAGTCTTGTAGTTCAGTAATGCCACACAGTCTGTAACTCAGGTCACTTCCATATGATTTGAATAAAACACCCCTTTGTGTTTTTCATTTGTCTGTATCACTGAGTTATTTCCTCATCAACTGCATCCCAAAGCTCATTCTGTTTTTGCTGTGTTTTGATCTGGGATTCAAATAGTCATTTGATTCCAGCAGTGCCCAGTGTCTTGATCTTTTCATATAGATTATACTGTTTGAACAACATTTCTCTATGCAAACTCTTGGGACATCATATATTTGCATTACTCGTTCAGAAAGAAAAAGGCTCAACCTGCAGTAGCACCGTTTGACTTGCTGAAAAGCTTGACATGGTTACAGAACACCAGAGGTAAGCTTTAGTCATATTTGACTAAAGAAAGAAAAATGTTGAAAATAGAAATGAAATTGTGACATGTACAGGATTCTTAAGTCCCCCAGTCTTCTCTCTTGGGCATCAGTGATGAATAATCCTTACTGGTTTAGGTGACCAACTGCCATTATATGACCCATGAGGATTCTTGTCCCAATCCAGTGTACGGGAGCCTGCAGTTACATGGCCCCAGATCTAACCTATCACCATACTGATCATGTATTTCTGAAAGAAAGATACCTTCTCATGGCCACACACACGCACAGAACATGGCTGACCATACAGATCAACACAAGCAGAACACAATGCCTTTATCAGCACTTGCACCAAGCATGCACATAAACACAAACACTACAGAATGTCTGATCGTGTTCAGTCTCAGTTCTGGTTGCTGTCTCTGAGCACTCAGTGTAGTGAGGAGCTGGTCCCAGGGCCCCTGATCTCCCCCCTGTTGCTGGCACCTGCACATATAAGTTCCTTCAGCTCACTGTCCCACTCCAAGTGCTGGTACCTGTTAACCCTACTTGGCCTGCTGGCCAGCTTGAAGTTTCCTAGCATTCAATCCCCCTCACTCAGTTTTGAGAGCACACCTACACAGAAGCTGGTTAGAAATTGTATTTAATGAGAAGAATGAACCAGACTCTGGTGATCAAGTGCAGGGCTGAGTCAGACAAGCATGCTGATCAGCAGTCTGCCTAAACTTGACCTTCCTTTCTTATCCTGTTGCCTCTTCAGTGTCCCATATTTGCTTCTTCCCAATTCATTATGATCTCTTTTTCTCCTGCTTTCGATCATTCCCTAAACATTGCATAGTAAGTTTTGCATGTTCCCCAGCCCACTGTAAAACATCCCATAATAAGTATTACAGAATCCCAACAATGTCTTCCTCCTGCATCTCACAAGAAGTCCTTTACCCTGTAGGTAATAATGCCCTCCAGATGGCATGATTCTCTGGGAAATGTGTTTTGCCTTGCCCTGTGTGGGTGGATGTCACATCACACAGTGACTGAATCATTCCCCTGCAAGACTCTCTCCAACAGCAGTCAGGTCTGTGTCTGCCCTTTGTATCAGGTGGAATATTTAGGTTCTTCCACCTGACATAATTCCTCTGGTCCTCATGGATCATCATGTTTACTGCAATTAGCCTTTAATAAGATAATCTACCACATACTGTCTTCGTGGTTAAATTACTGAATGAGTCAATTTGTTATGAGTCATGCTGGTGGCTACTTTCACCTTTTTAGTTCTATGAAAAGTCTTGAATTCCCACTATAATCCATTCTGTAACTGAATAAAATCAGCTCACTAAAACTGGACAACGTAAAAGCAAATCTTCATTTAGGGGGAGGCAAACTTAAAGAATGCAAAGCAGAAAAACGTTTCTAGATTTTGTCCTTTTTTTTCACTTCATGCTGATGGTGTTCTGATGATGTTGTTTGCACACATGGTACTCCTTTGCTTTCTTCACTGTGCTGTGAAGAAAAGTGCCCTTGAATTTCCCTAGCCCTTTCTCAGCGTTTTTGGGCAAATAAGTATTTCTGTACTGTTGTTTAGTGTAGAAGTGATACCGTTTTCTTTCTCTTTACATTGTAGTAAGAGCTTTTCAGCTCCCTGGGCTGAAGATAACAAGTGCATCATTCAAAGTCTAGATGAATCTACTTGTAGCTTAATGTATTCCCTGATCAAACCAGACAATTTACACCGTCTCTTTGCCACTGATGCATCCAAGACTGTTTGATATTTCAAAAAATCCTGATTTACCTGGAAGAGTCTATTAGATGCAAGCTCTTTTCTTTCTCCTCTGCTGAATGTAAGTTGCTTGAAGAGAATGTTGCTGCTTCATTGTTTAAAATACCTGAAATCTTTCATTAACATGCATTATTCCTACTGTGATGACATCTACACGCTCCAGCTAGGGCTCTGCTGATCCCCAGACTAATCTAATACTTGACCCACTAAACTCATGATATTAATTCAAAACCAGCACTCACATTACATTGTAATGTCTCTACAATTAAAAGGCCTCACCTGACTAACTAGTTTGTCCCTTTTCTTGATGTCGTTGTACTTATCTGCAATGGACCAAAGCAGATGTTGTTTTCCCTGAAGAATCACATTTCCTAATGCCACAGTTATTATTAGCAATAGCACATTAGAAAATGGGGATTGGTTGATGACTGCTTGCATATTATTTAATTTTACAAAGATGAATAAAGAAACAGACGCCCCAAAGTCTAATTCATTGGTCTAAAACAAAATTAAACATATTTCCATTTTAAGGCTGAGAGGGATGAAAAGTATTTGCACATTTTGGAGGTAATTATAATCAGAAATTATTATCTTGTATATGAGGATTAAGATAAATGTGTTATTATGAGAACTGAGAATGAGTCATAGAGAACCAGGGGAAGAGAGAAGTCCTATCAGCCAGCCCAGACAGACCTCTCTGCTCCGTCAGTGCTGCTAGGAGCATAGCTAATGTGGGATCAAACCGCAAAGGCAGACATTGGAAATATATTCCCAAGTGAGGCATCTGGATCTTTCAGTTGCCAAGTATGGTCTGTTTATACTCATCATAAATGTTAACACTATGACTAGAAGATAAAAAGGAGGAAGAAGGCAGGGCAAAACAGCAGGAGTCATAGCAGTAGCAGAACATGGTAGTAAGTCATCCTTCCTGAAATGGACTGCTTGGGTTAGAGGAGATGAGGCCTCATTTCATTCTCATCACCAGGCATACATTTACAAGGTGTAGATAATAAGTCCTATCTCAGAACAAATGATCATACTTTATAAAGGAACATAAAAATTGCAGATGAGTGTGGCTGGACACTTCACTTAGCTGTCTGTGACAAGAAAAAATACCTAAAATACCTAATGAAGGAGTCACAGTTTGTGTTTTTCACAGTAAGTTTAGCATGCAGTAGGAATCATTAAGAACAAGAAGACAATATATATAAAAAAGTGTTTCCAACAGTTAGTTCCAAAACAGAGACTGTACTAAACTTATATCAGTGCACTGTATTAGATACACTGTAGTATGTGGGTGGTGCTGCTTCCACCATTCTTATCCAGGAAACTCTATTTCAGTTTTGTTTGAGGAGGAATACTTAAAATTACTTAATTTATTTCATAGAATCATAGAACAGTTTGGGCTGTAAGGGACCCTTAAAGGTCATCTAGTCCAGCCCTGCTTCAGTCAGCAGGGATAACAACTAGACCAGGTTGCTCAGAGCCCCATCCCACATGGTGAATGTTGCCAGGGATGGGGCATCTACCACCTCTCTGGGCAGTCTGTGTCTCAGCATAAAAAATTTCTTCTTTAAATCTAGTCTGAATCTCCCCTCTTTTAGTTTATAACCATTACCCCTTGTCCTGTTGCAACACGCTCTACTGGAGAGAGTCACAGGATCACAGACTCACACAGAATCACAGCATGTTAGAGATGGAAGTGACCTCTGGAGAGCTTCAGGACCAAGCCTTTCTGCCAGAGCAGGACCGTAGAATCTAGTACAGGTCACACAGGAATGCATCCAGACGGGTGTTGGAAGTGTCCAGAGAAGGAGACTCTACAACCTCTCTGGAGAGCCTGTTCCAGTGTGCTGTGACCCTTGTAGTCATATTATAAGCAAACTGAATTTTGGAAGTGGTACTGTGCTGACTGTTTTTTATAGCTAGAGAAACTAACATTGGAATATTACTTTATTAAAATATTACTTTTTAGTTACGAGACTTCTGGACATTTCAGCCTGAGACATTCACAAATATGCTGAAAGAAAATGTATGCAATGAGACAAAGTTTCAAAAGATATACAGCTTTATTTTAAAATAATCACATCTCTGTTGTTCATGCAGGTAATACTAAGTACCTGAACACACCTGCAAGTGCCAGTGAAATGTTTCCTGAATGAATTGCCTAAGAAGAGTGCTGGTCTGTGAATGGAAAGAATCCAGACAATTTGGGATAAGAGATTAATTCTGTGGGGAGCTTCTTATTAACAATTTTTACAGAAAAGCCAGCATTTTTTCATGCATAGAAAGAGCCACCTTTCTTTCAGTAACTCTGTTTAGGTATCAATATTTTAGAAGTTGCTTCAAATACTTCATAAGACAGGAGCAGCTGTTCTGTAATTTTGAACATCTCTATGTGCTGGGCAAAGCAAAAATGGAAGAAGCCCATCATTTTTTAAAGCTTCTTCTGTTTAATTTTCCCAAAGTATTGTGGCAGGTAGAAATACCACACACACTTCATACATATGTACATTGTCTCAAACAGTTTAGTCCCTTAAGAATAAAATCTTAGAAAGTGGGTGCTTCTCTTATTTTCTCTCAGTCATGATGTGTGGACTCATCAAATACAGACATTCGTATCTGAACAGAAGATTCAAGCTTTGGGAACTTACGCTGATCTTTGCTGTGAAAACAATGGAGAACCTCATCTGCTACATGTTAAAGATGAGGAGAAAGCGTTGGCTGAAACAGGGCAAAGATATATAAATACCTGCAATAGTATAGACATAGTTTCATAGTTTCATAGTTTCAGTTAGGGTTGGAAGGGACCACAAGGATCATCTAGTTCCAACCCCCCTGCCATGGGCAGGGACACTCTACCCTAGATCAGACTGGACAGAGCCTCGTCCAGCCTGGTCTTAAACACCGCAAGGGACGGGGCCTCAACCACCTCCCTGGACAACCCATTCCAGGGCTTCACCACTCTCACGGTGAAGAACTTCCTCCTCACATCTAGCCTGAATCTCCCCACCTCCAGCTTCATCCCATTCCCCCTAGTCCTATCACTCCCTGATAGTCTGAAAAGTCCCTCCCCAGCCTTCTTGTAGGCCCCCTTCAGATACTGGAAGGCCACAATGAGGTCACCTCGGAGCCTTCTCTTCTCCAGGCTGAACAGCCCCAACTCCTTCAGTCTGTCCTCATAGGAGAGGTGCTCCAGCCCTCTGATCATCCTCGTGGCCCTTCTCTGGACACGCTCCAGCACCTCCAGATCCCTCTTGTAATAGGGGCTCCAGAACTGGACACAGTACTCCAGGTGGGGTCTCACCAGAGCTGAGTAGAGGGGGAGAATCACCTCCCTTGACCTGCTGGCCACACTTCTCCTGATGCAGCCCAGGATCTGATTGGCTTTCTGGGCTGCAAGTGCACATTGAGAGCTCATGTTGAGCTTCTTGTCCACCAGCACCCCCAAGTCTCTCTCCTCTGGGCTGCTCCCCAGCCAGTCACTGCCCAGCCTGTATTTGTGCCTGGGATTGCCTCGACCCAGGTGCAGGACCCTGCACTTGTTCTTGTTGAAGCTCATGAGGTTGGCCTGTGCCCACCTCTCCAGCCTGTCAAGGTCCCTCTGGATGGCATCCCTTCCCTCCAGTGTGTCTGCTGCACCACACAGCTTGGTGTCATCAGCAAACTTGCTGAGGGTGCACTCAATGCCACTGTCCATGTCACCCACAAAGATGTTGAACAAGACTGGTCCCAGGACTGATCCCTGAGGGACTCCGCTTGTCACTGGCCTCCACTGGGACATGGACCCATTGACAGCCACTCTTTGGGTGCGGCCATCAAGCCAGTTCCTTATCCATCTGGTGGTCCATCCATCAAACCCGTGTGTCACCAGCTTGGAGACCAGGATGTGGTGTGGGACAGTGTCAAAGGCTTTGCTCAGGTCCAGGTAAACGACATCAGTTGCTCGCCCCTCATCTATTAATGCTGTCACCTGTTCATAGAAGGCCACCAGGTTTGTCAGGCAGGATTTGCCCTTGGCAAAGCCATGCTGACTGCTCCCAATCACCTCTTCACTACTCTTCTGAGTCAGTAGTGCCTCCAGGAGGATCTGCTCCATGATCTTTCCGGGCACAGAGGTGAGACTGACCGGCCTGTAGTTCCCTGGTTCCTCCTTCTTACCCTTTTTGAAAATGGGAGCAATATTTGCCCTTTTCCAATCTGTGGGGACTTCCCCAGTCTGCCATGACTTTTGGAATATAATAGAGAGGGGCTTAGCAACCTCATCTGCCAGTTCTCTCAGCACCCGTGGGTGTATCCCGTCGGGTCCCATGGACTTGAACACTCTCAGGCTCTTCAGGTGATCACGAACCTGAGCTTCACTTACCATGGGCAGTTCTTCCTCCCCGTCCCTGGCATCGTCTGCCATGACTCCAGGAGTGTGGCTGGAGGCCCTTGCAGTGAAGACTGAGGTAAAGAAGTTATTGAGTACCTCAGCTTTTTCCACATCACTTGTGACCAATTCACCAGTTTCCTTTCTGAGGGGGCCCACACCTTCCCTACTCATCTTCTTGCCATTAATATAAGTAGAAGTTCTTAGTGCTCCCTTTAACCTCCCTGGCTAGATTCAATTCAAACTCTGCTTTGGCTTTCCTAACCAGGCCTCTTGCTGCTCGGGCAGCTTCCTTATATACCCCCTGTTCTATCTGTCCTTCCCTCCACTGCCTGTAGAGTTTCTTTTTAAGTAATAGTGTGTCCAGGAGCTCCTTGTTCATCCAGGCAGGCCTCCTAGCGTTCTTCCCTGTTTTTCTCTTTGTTGGTATACATAGCTCCTGGACACAGAGGAGGTGGTCCTTGAATACTGACCAGCTGTCCTGGGTCCCTCTTCCCTCCAGGGCTTTGTCCCACGACACTGTGGCTAGCAGACTCCTGAAGCGATCGAAGTCTGCACGCCTAAAGTCTAGGGACATAAGCTTAGAATAGGTCCTCCTGATAGCCCTGAGGATATTAAATTCAACTGCTTCATGGTCACTGCAGCCAAGGCAGTCTCTGAGCCTCACATTGGTTACCAGCCCTTCCCTGTTGGTGAGAACAAGGTCCAGCAGAGCACCTTTTCTTGTTGGTTCCTCTACCATTTGGAGGAGGAAGTTGTCTTCTATGCAGTCCAGGAACATCCTGGATTGCTGGTGCCTTGCTGTGTTGTCCCTCCAGCAGATGTCAGGGTGGTTGAAATCACCCATGAGGACCAGGGCTTGTGACCTGGAAGCCGCTTCTATTTGCCTGTAGAGGGCCTCATCTGCTTGGTTCTGCTGGTCAGGTGGCCTGTAGGAGACCCCCACAGTAATATCTCCTTCCCCTGTCTTGCCTTTAATTCTAACCCATATACTCTCAACCATCTCATCATCCCTCCCCAGGTGGAGTTCTGCTGACTCCAGCTGGTTCTTGACATAGAGGGCAACACCTCCTCCTCTCCTTCCCTGCCTATCCTTCCTAAAAAGCTTGTACCCATCTACCTGTACACATCTACCTGTGTATTTACCTATATGATATAGTGAGTGCCAAGCAGTGTCCAAAATTCCTCCTGTGGTATTGGTTACATGATTTCTTCTTAGACAAGCCAATGGTTTATAGCCAGTAAGAGTCCATGTGCCACATGAATGTTCTGTGCATGCTGCAATGATTAGTTGATAGTAGAGGGTGAGTATTTGCAAAGTACTCTATAAAACAAAGCAGAAACACCTGTGGCTCAACAACAGAGTTCAGAGGGTTGCGATCAGTGGCACAGAGTAAAGTTGGAGGCCTGTGGGCAGTGGTGTTCCCCAGGGATCTGTACTGGGTCCAGTTTTGTTCAGTATCTTCATTAATGATGTAGATGAAGGGACAGAGTGTACCCTCAGCGACTTTGCTGATGATACAAAACTGGGAGGGGTGGCTGACACACCTAAGGTTGTGCTGTTATCCAGTGAGATCGAGACACTGGCAAGCAACGTGAGCTGACCTCATGAAGTTCAGTGAGGACATGTGTAGATAGAGTGCTGCACCCAGGGAGAATTAACACCAGGCACCAGTACAGATTATGGGTCATCCTGCTGGAAAACAGCTCCTTGGAGAAAGACCTTGGAGTCCTAGTAAATTATCTGTGGAACAGCAATGTGCCCTTGTGGCCAAGAAGGCCAGTGGTATCCTGGGGCACATTACTAAAAGTGTGTGCAGCAGGTCTAGGGAAGTTCTCCTCCCCCTCAACTCTGCCCTGGTGAGACCATACCTGGAATACTGTCCAGTTTTGGACTCCACAGTTCAAGAAAGAGAGGGATCTACTGGAGAGAGTCCCAACAAGAGGATGGTTAAGGGACTCAAATATCTCTCCTATGAAGAAAGACAAAGAACAGGGATTGTTTACTCTGGAGAAGAGGAGGCTGAAAGGGGATCTTACTAATGCCTATAAATATCTGAGGGGTGGATGTCAAGAGTAAGGGGACAGATTCTTTACAGTGGCACCCAGGAATAAGACAAGGAGTACTGGCTATAAGCTAGAACACAAGTTCCACCTCAACATGAGGAGAAACTTCTTTACTGTGAGGGTGACGGAGCACTGGAGCTGTCCAGAGAGGTTGTGGAGTCTGCTTCTCTGGAGACTTTCAAAGCCAACCCAGATGTGTTCCTGTGTGGCCTAAGGGCAGCTGCACCTGATGATCTCTGGATGTCCCTTCCACCCCTAACATTCTGTGATTCTGTGATATTTTAATTTCCAGCTTTCTTAACCATCGCATAGACATCAACATTTGATGGCTATTTCTGGTACGATCTAATACTAGTCAAGACTGCTACTGCTCTTTCAATTGCCTTTAGTAAGAGGAAATTGGTTTAATATGGTGATTTTTTTTTTCAATAGAAGGAAGTTTTCTCACTAATAGATCCTCAGATTATGACCTTAGTTCAGTTTCCATGCATATTTCGCATGACAGGGTTTAAAACTAGTTCTTCACAGACACTCACTGACTATGTGAGCTAGGCTTATTTACTCCAGGAACAGAGACAATGCCAATGGCCACAAGAAGTATGTTTACCAAAAGCATGCCTTTGACTGCGTTGCTAGTGACAGGATTTGTATCTGAAGCATTCTTAAAACACTCTTAATTATATTTCTTCACTATGCTTACAATTAAAAAGTTTTCTGCTGATGTTACAGCTAAGTTAAAATGAATAAATGGAAACCAGAATAAAAGTGAGGAAAGTGCTTGAAAGTAGGTTTTAATTAAAAAAAATAATTGCTGCTCTGTACATAAGTCTCTTTTAATAACTGGTTGAGATCAGCAAATGGAGTATAGTGTGCTGTAATGAGGGTATGGTGTCTCTCATACTGAAGGCTTCCCCTATTTAAGTCTAAAATGAAATTTAAAATATATTTACAGAATCACAGAATGTTAAGGGCTGGAGGGGACCTTGAAAGATCATCTAGTCCAACCCCCCTGCCAGAGCAGGATCACCTATACCAGATCACACAGGAACTCATCCAGGCAGGTTGTGAATATCTCCAGAGAGGGAGACTCCACAACCCCCTGGGCAGCCTGTTCCAGTGTTTTGTCACCATCACAGTGAAAACATTTTCCTCATGTTGCCATGGAATTTCCTCTGCCTCAACTTCCACCTGTTGCCCCTTGTCCTGTCATTGGGCATCGCCGAGAAGACCCTGGCTCCATCCTCTTGGCACTCACCCTTTATGTATTTATAAACACTAATGAAGTCACCCCTTAGTTTCCTGCCTTTTAGTAGGCAAGATTTCTAGAGCTCTTAACATATTTTGCTGGAAAATGAGTAAAAATCGGCATTTTTTGAGCCAGTCTAGTATGCCCGTGTGCACTGTAGACACATGTACAAATAGGTCCAATACTTTCATCCCAGATCCATTTTAACTCATGAATGTTGACATGATTTTGAGTTTTGACTAGGGCAAATCTTCTGTTTCTTCATTAAGTTCAGTACTGGGCATTTTTCACCCAGCAGGAATGAGAATAATAGCTCGTCTGTATGCTGTACTTGTTCCAGGTAAAATCAGTTTTACAATCCTAATTCTGTGAGTCACTGGGCAACATGACTCACCCAGTCTAACCCAACAGTATGTTGAATTCCAGCACAATGCTTTGCTCACCAGGTAGCTGAAGTACAGCTATTCTGAAATCTTTTGTTCCCCTTCCTAAGAGTCTCTCCTAAGCACATTATATAAGCATGATCAGGCTTCTCACCGATACAAGAACTGTGACTATATATGAGATATATATAGTTCTGCAACGTGGAGCTTCATGTACGAGTTCTGTTCCTCAGTTCTGCATTATCCATGCATTTTCATCCCTTTGAATGAAAGTGAAGGGCTATGTACCATTCTTCTAGAAATAAAACATATTTGTCATTCCTAAATAGGTGCTTAGGATTTAACTTATGTACACGGGGAACGCAAGAGGCTCCACTGCTTCTCATGTCTCAGGGAGGAGGGAAAAAATATAATGAAATGTGGTAATGTGGTATGTAAGTGGAAGAAATTAAACAAATAATAAAAAATTGTTAAGCCTAAGTTAGATCCACTGAGTACACATTTAGTTCTTGACCACACTGCTTGTGTTTCAAAAAAAAGTTAGCTTTTTGTTTATAATAAAAAGTTGATCTTATACAGTGGCTCTACTGAAAAATAAAATAAGTTTAAAAAACAATATCTCTGCATGTGCAGGAAGAACCTCTGTGGTGGTTTGAGCCTTAACTGGAAGTTAAGAGCTCAGGTGGGGGGCAAGGCTGAGAATCTCTCCCCCACTCCCCCCCCCTCTTCCCTCCCAACAGAGAGGGGAGAAAAGGAAAGAGCAAATCCACCAAACAAAAATTTGGAGTCGGCTTGGAAGTAGAGAGGCAAAGGGTTGTCTTTAAGCAATATATATATATATATAACAATAACAGGAAAAAGGTTCACAAGGGCAAGGAACAAGGATGGATGGGAGGGGGACAAAAACAAGAGAATAATACAAAACCAGCCTTTCTCTGAGGAAGCGTGGAGGCAGCAGGTCCGACCACGTGGCAGAGGAGCAGGAGGGTAGCTGCAGTAGCTCTCGTCCAGCAGAGGCAGAAGCCAGAAAAGCTGGGGGCTAACAGCTATGAGGTCCTGCCTTTTATACCCTAGCTGGGCAGGAAGGGGGGAGAGTGGAACAGACTCAGCTTCCCAGGCGAAAAATGCCCTGCAGGGAGTGAAAAGTACCTGCAAGCCCTCCACTCTGCTTTGTTCTTTTGTTCCCAGAAAAGGGTGTTAACCCACCACAACCTCTCCTCTGAATACTTCATATCACCTGGCATTTAAGGATCTGAAAATGTGGCACATTTCTTGATATCCTATACATATATCATATCCTATCATATGTCCTATATTATATCTAAATTCTAGCATGCATTACTCAGTCTAACTCAGATCTTTGTGTAGTTTCCTTTCTGTCTTTGTTTTTTTTTTACTTTTCAGGATATAGTGGACAGGGCATGATATAAAAGTAAAGCAGTAAACCAGAAAGCTAGTGAGTAAATGTAGGCAACACGATGACCTGAAATAATGGTCTCCTTAGAGGTTTGCTTCATGTAAAGTCAAGGAAACTCAAGGAAAGATGAGAATGTTTTCATGAGCCAAGTACGTTTAATCTTTTATATGCCCTGTGCATTCACAACATCACTTGTAATGGCTGTGCAAAGAAAAATCTCCAGAGCAACTTTAAAACCCATTAAACCCCACTGAGAATAAAGTAAGTAAGTGTCAGGATGCTTTCTGAATCAAAGATAGTCTTCTGCTAGCTGTTTGTAGGACTGTTTTTATGAAAATACATTCACTATTTATATTCATGTCCCACCTTTAAATTTAAATCCATCATAGGTGTCATTTTAGAGAAAAGGTATTGGCCCTACCCATAGCATCCATGTGTAAGCAAATGACAAGAGATGGTACAGGAGAGCTAAATGTGAGGGTTCATTTTGTGCAGAGCAACCCTTTTGGTGCTTTGGCTCCAGTGCCCTTTGCCCTTCTCTTCAAGGTCGCAGTTCTAATTCTCTTCCCCACAAGATCGCACTGAGATGACTTGATCAGGCCACAGATCTGCAGCTTGTGCATAAATATCAGAAAAGCACCTGAGAAATGTGTAGCATTTGTACCACAAGGATACAGACACAGAAGGTTCAGACTGTTTCTGCCATGCTTGCATGCAAAACCTGTCAGCCACTGGCTGTGCTTTTACAAACCTGGTTTAGATCACATAGGAAACACTCACTCAAGCAAACATTAGGTTTACTGTGCTGGAAAGGGACCCGCTTTGTTTTTTCCTTTTTCCCCTTTTTTTGGGAAAATGGAGGAAGGAACATGTTCCTGCTGGGAGGAAATTTCCTTCTGTTGGCTTCTGTGGTAGGACAACCTCCTAGGGTACTATTTGGCTTTTATGGACATAATTACAGTTACAATTGGATCAAATACTGTTGGCATAGCAGAACAGTTATTTTGGAGGAGTTTTAGGAAAGTCAATGGGTGGAGAGCTTTTCAAGACTTATTCAGTCTTTCACTGGTTCTCATCTTCATGTTCCATCTGTCTGAAACCCAGCTCCTTCACTAGAGATCATTTGCAGAGTTTGTCTCTGAGTAGTGCAGCATTTTCTAAATCACCATGGGCATTGTGGTCATGGAAACTTAAGGAGATGGCAGCCTCAGTGAGTATGATGAGAAAAAGCTTTTACTATCAGAGTAGGTAATCATCAATGTTCCTTTAGCAGGAAAAAAACCCCATATGTCAGTCCATACCTGATGTCCCACACTGACATTATCTCCTAAGCACATATGCTTCTTTCTGCAGAACAGTTATGAGAATGGTTTCCTCCTGCTCATGACAGTTTGTCTGTATCCACTCCATGCCAGCCTGGGGCTCCCTCACTGGGGTAGCTCCCAGGTTCATGCTGACAGATCACTCATTGCCAGTATAATGAAGATTCGTAAACCCATGTTCCATCTATAATACCAGAGGGGTGGAATTCTATTCTAAGTATAGGTCTTAAATATGCAATTTTAGATTCTTCCATAAACTTGCATATCTGGAGAATAAGCCTTTTATGCTTTTATGTTCTCCTTTCTGAAGCTGCTTTAGCTCTGTCTGGACTGCATTGCCTTATTTAGTGATAGCAATTGAGTTGTTGCCTCTTTCAAGATGATGATGTGTTTGGCAAATTTCATCTAGTGTGGCTGGTCTTATAATAAAATGTAATTTGGTCTTCTGGGCTAATTTTCAGTTGGAGAAACAGATCTTCTCAGGTAATAGCTATTTTCCTTTGCAGTGATGATACTTTGGCTAAATGGTTTTCCTCAGCACTGCATGCCCAAAGGTGTCTGTAGATCTTGAAATCAACCAAATACAGTGATACACCCTCATCAGTGTCTTGCAGGCTTTCTGGGTGAAGAAAACTGTAAGGACTATAACTCCCCACAGAAATGCAGTTAATGAGATTCAGGATAGGTGGGATGGTGTAACAAGAAACTTGGGGCCCCAGAGGCAGCTCCATGACTGACAGCTCTTTTTGCTGTCGTCTTCTCCACATAGCCAATTCACAACTGACTGTTCATCAGAATGGCAGCAAGCGCATTCAGTCAAATAAGATACTCTCCTCTTTCACATTTGGACTAAGACTTTAGAGGCAAGACTTTATCTCCCCCGAGCCATCAACTGCCTTTGTGCCACTCTGCAAGTCAATCCAGTATTAATTTAGCCTCACATTTATCTGTAGAAGAGAAATAATCTCTCCTTCAGGGAACAATTTCAACAGAAGTTTGCTGTCTTATGGACACCAGAATACAACAATGATCTGCAGTAAGACCATCAGCTTCATGTCTCTTGGGGTGGGGTGATGGATGTCCTGTCAGCACTGATGATGCAGAGATGTGTTATCAAGCACTTGAAGACAGTGCAAAAAAAAAAAGCACATTTTAATAATTTGTATTTCCATCTGATTTTGAAGTACAGTTTTTCACAGGGACTGCGAAGCCCACAAGTGCAGCTTATAGACGACACAAATATTGTAATTCCTTCATTATTTATCATGTTTTCTTGAATATTAACAGCACAAACTATAGAACCTCTCTTGAGTATTCATTTTGCAGTGACTGTGCTCGGAAACCATCACTGTCGTGTTACTTCGGGGCTATGTTTGAATGTCAGTGCCATCGCAAATAGAAAAGTCATTTCCTTTAAAGGTAATTAAAATAATAGAAATGAAACTAAAATGAAAGCTTCAGGCTTTGCCTTGCAAACATCTGGCTTGTGCTTCTCCTAACAAAGTGTTCCAATAAGTGTATTGGGACTTTGAAAATATTACCAACCCTTACCTTATTTGATCTGCAATATTAGAATAAATGAAGGGAAATGTAGCAATTTTTAGCCAACATTTCTTGTTTTGCTTGTCTCTCTAATTATTCCTCAATGTGTAATATTAAAAAAAGTGTCATTCCTAATTAACTTTTACAGTTAAATAATGTAAAGTGTTATAGTCTTCACAAAAATTAGGAGAGACAATCTCTGTCTTTCACTGACATTTTGCCTGTCAAAAGACTTTTGAATTTATTGAGAGACTGTTTATTATTCCTGCTTTAATTTAGCTGATTTGCAATTCACATCATCACGTAGCCTCATGTGTCCTTCAGACAATGAAAACCAAAGTACAACCAAGGTAAATTTCAACACACACAACCAGAAAACCCACAACCAGAAAAAAGTAATCTTCACACTCGGGGCTGTCAGGAAACATAGAATAGAATAGAATAGAATAGAATAGACTAGACTAGACTAGACTAGACTAGAATAGAATAGAATAGAATAGAATAGAGTAGAATAGAGTAGAATAGAATAGAATAGGTTGGAAGAGACCTTCAAGATCATCATGTCCAACAATACAATAATACAATACAATACACCACCAGGTTGGAAGAGACCTTCAAGATCATCGCGTCCAACCCATCAACCAATCCAACCCACCTAAATACAACACAATACAATCCAACCCACCTAAACAACTAAACCGTGGCACCAAGCACCCCATCAAGCCTCTTCCTGAACACTTCCAATGAAGGTGATTCCACCACCTCCAGGGGCAGCCGATTCCAATGGGCAATCACTCTCTCTGTATAGAACTTCTTCCTAACATCCAGTCTAAACCTGCCCTGGTGCAGCCTGAGATTGTGTCCTCTTGTTCTGGTGCTGGCTGCCTGGGAGAAGAGACCAACCTCTGCCTGGCTACAACCTCTCTTCAGGTAGTTGTAGAGAGCAATAAGGTCACCCCTGAGTCTCCTCTTCTCCAGGCTAAGCAACCCCAGCTTCCTCAGCCTTTCCTACCTATCATCCAACACCACCTAATCAACTAAACCATGCAACCAAGCACCCTAGTTGATTAGGTTGAAGCCTAATCCTTAATCTGATCCTCAGATTAAGGATCTGATCTACACTTTGTGGATAGGAAAATTCATTTGCTCCCTTGTTTGATGAGGAGAAGTCTCTCATGGATCAGAAGGAGTGTATTGCTTCTGATAGGGAGTGTTTAAGAGGAATTTGGACAGTGCCCATAATAATTTTCTCTAACTTCTGGTCAGCCCTGGAGTAGTCTGGCAGTTGGACTAGATGACCACTGTACTTCCCTTCCAACTCTTCTCCTGTCCTCTCCTCCCTTAACTGGAATTTTCTAAGTTCAGCATCTGCTAAACATCAAAAGGTTCCTCTGCAAAAACATCAAGAGGCTTTATCTTTGCTTAAACACAAATGCCAGGTTTCACACAATACATTTATCTCTTGAATCCTGTCTTTGATGCCAGTTGATGTGTTGACAATTGATGAGGTCAGCCCAAGGGGGACAGACACAAAGAGGTAGATTTATCCTTTACTTATACATAAAACAAGAAAAAGAAAACAAGCAAAATAGTAATAGTGCAACCAGGATAAATCATAATGATATAACAAAGGTAAGATACATCAAGGTATCACATCTATTCATTACTACATAAAGTTAGTAATAGTGGTTAAGAAAAATACATAATCAATTGCCCCAGTGCTTTATCATCATCCAGATCCATGATTGCTGGGGAGCTCTGGTTACAGTGAGAAGTCACCATGCCTAGAGGTGTTCAAGAGGGTATTGGATGTGGCACTTGGTGCCATGGTTTAGTCATGAGGTCTGTGGTGACAGGTTGGACTTGATGATCTTTGAGGTCTCTTCTGACCTTGGTGATTCTGTGATTTGGAGAACCTTTCCTGGCAATTGGAAAGTCCTACGCAGTGCTTCCACACATATGTGAGGCTTCCAAAGTTGCTGCAAGAAGGCCCAGATTTTATATTGTTGAATAAACAAGTTTACATAACCTCAAATGTGGGAACATCTGGCTTTTGTTCTTCTCTTCAATTCCTCCCCTAGACTGGCCCAGGGAGGAACTAAAGGAGCATGCCTACCTATTTGGTTTGACCACAACCTTCCCAACAGGGCCAAACACCTGGCTGCATGGCCTTGATGGTCTTTCAGATATGATTTTGACAGTCTACCAAGCAAGGCCAAACACCTGGCTGCCCACAGGGCTTTGATGATTTACCAAACAAGGCTGGACACCTGCTTATATGGCAGATGATACTCTACTAAATAAAGTTAAACACATCCTCATGACATTTCATCCCTAATCATGAAGGTATTTTGCCTAAGCTACATCTTTCACTAATGATTTTGCTATTGATTATATACTAGAATAGATACATATCCTGCTAGTAAGCAGATGTTAAGAATATAATGTTTGGATGGGACGTGGTGTTCACCTACAGGTCAGCATTGGTTTGGGGTCTATTGTTCAGGCCTCAGCACTTCAGCAATGCAGGACTGTTGGCAGATCTTCACAGGCAGCCAGGGACAGTGGCAGACCAGGATAGTTTAAGGTGCAGTAAGGATCAGTAAATGTCTATATAAGGCTTGTTCCAACATGCCATGCTCTATGGAGATTCTGTAGTGATACTGCTATGGTGCCTTTTGTATATGCTAGGTTCTTGCTAGTTCTGTTTTCCTTACAAGGGTCTTTACAGGAGCAAAACACTTACTGAAGAGATAAATCATTGTTGCACTTTGGCTCATTATTTCAGGCAGTTAAACACGGGCACATGGGTCTTTCTCTTTCAAGTTTCTAGTTCCATTAAAGTGCAATGCGCCTTGCCTGAGAGCACTTTATGAAGATCACCTGAATCTTTTACAGCTGCTATTTGCATATTTTATATAAAGAACCTCAAATCTCAGTGTGGTGTTCCACCATCTTCATCAAACAAATATGGAGATAATAGGAGTGAGGCACCAACTTCCTTGCAAGAACTAGCAAACTTCCTGCATGCAAACGCATGCACACAAATCAGAATGTTTTATTAGTTAAGTTTATAATGGAACATTTCTATGATATCCAGGTTGCATTCCTGCTCTATGAAGGACAGAAATTTCTTTTGATACATTTTGACATCTTTCTGACTTAAAGACTGTGTGAGTCTTTCTCTTTCTCTTAATGAAATCACAGAAAATGTTATAGATGCCATATTTGTAATTGTTGTGGTTTAAACTTTTCCTGGAGTCCAAAAAGCCCAAATGAACAGATTGAGATTGCCTCCCCTCTTCCTTTTTCTCAGTAGGGAAAAGCAAATTAGGTAGGAGGAGAAAAGAAAGGTAAAACTACAAAGGAGCAGTCTTGAATCACCTGGAAGCGAAAAGCTAAATTTAACAATATAAAAGGCATTGAGTAAAAGGAAGGTTACAAAAGTATAAGGACAAAGGGTAAATAAAAATTATACAAAAGCAGGTGCAACTGCTAAAGGACTCTCTGAATGCAAGATGGGTTCTTTTTAGATGCAGCTCTTAAGAGTCTGGAGCAGCATGGAACAGGCCCTACCACATGGCTAGCAAGAGAGTCTCAGGGAGGCAAGGACAGGAGAAGCGCACAAGGTAGGAAATAGCTTCCCTTAAAAGGGTTGTGACCGGAAGTGGGAGTGGAATAGGCTTTGACCCAAGGACCCATTCCCCCTGGGAGGGGGTAAAGTCTCTGCCTCTGCCCACCTGGATCAGGTTTCTTCATCCTTTCAGCCCACCCCTTCCTGGACTGGGTGTAACCTAGCACAGTAACACTGCCTGTTGTTCCAAAAACCTGTTTAGCTTTAGAGAGGTTATTATTTCAGTATTCTATAACATAATTATGATTTATTTTTGTCTTTAAATATGTAATCATAATAGAAACATCATCACTTTTGATACCATATATATATGTACTCAAATATTAAAAAAAAAATAATAAATACTCCAGTAGGATCTCAGACTCATTATAAGGCAGAAACATCTCCAGCAATAATATTTCTTCAGCCAGTGCATATTATGGTTTGTTCGGTGCCTACAGATTTGGTAATATGTGCTTAACAAATGAAGCATTAAAAAAATATGCAACATTGCATCTGAATTCTGAAGTACAAAGTAATGAATGTGCGTTCTACTAATGATATTCATGAGTTCCCATCCAGTGTAAATCAAAGTCAGTAAAACTTAGAGGCAGTAAAAATAAGAAGGCAGAATAAAATTGCATCCTGAAATTTAGCAGGCTAGTTGTACCAGAATAATATTTTAGATTAAAGCTTCAAGGGCAGTTTAATATTTTTTCTGAACGTTGAAATAATTATATTTGATACATTTTGGAACAATATTTCAAAATGTTTTAGTTATTTGATTTATTATTTAGTTTATAACTCATTTAAACATGCTATTAATGTGAAAAATATGGGTTATTTTAAAGTTGTTTTTATACTTTTGATTCATCAGCATATTCTTTCTCCTCACTTTTAATTTCTTAGCATTTCATCTTCTTAAGGAATCTTGAAATAGTCTTATTTGGAACAAACCCCAAATCTGAAACTTTGAAATGCCCTGTCTGTCTTTAGGTAGTGACCCAAAACTGAAAGACTTTGTCACGATTTCAACATGAAAATGTCATCCTAAATTTTGGCAGCACATTTTTTAATACTCTAAATTGTAAGCCTTGATTAGCACATTCATTAGCTGTTATGACTGTTGATAGGATGACAAAGTTGTAATGTAATCTGCAGTATGAATTACTGACATAGAACTTGTTAAGTATGTGTGGTGGGTTGAACTTTCCCCCCAATGTTAACTTTGCCAGATCAACTCAGTTAGAAGAAAATCAAAGCTGTATTTACAAGCAAAAACTGCACTCTACAATGGAATGCAATGAATATGTACAAGATATACAGTGTTTACAATATTATACAGATATTTACAATTAGCAAACAACATGAACAGCCCCCTATCCCACAGGAGAGAAAGGAGCAGAGAGAAAGCAGTGGGTTAGGCTTAACTAAACAACACAGCCAAGCCAAGGTCATCCGGAGAGCAGGTTAATCTCTCCCAAGTGAAGCAAACAGAGCGATCAGAAAAGAAGAAGAATTGTTTTGGTACAACCAGTCTTATAGCTGGTATTGCTCCATGAATTTGTTTTTGAATAATCTTTAGCTTTCCCTTTTACACCCAATAGTGATTTATTATATTTTTCTACTTTTCTGCTCAAAACCTGTAACTAAATTTTAAAAGCATAGCCTGAAACTGCCACTGTATGAAATTATGCAGAGAAGGTCCAAGTAATGGACTCAGACTAACTTGTTATTATAAATATCATGCATTTTCATAGAATCATAGAATCCATAAGGTTGGAAAAGACCTCAAAGATCATCAAGTCCAACCTGTCACCCAACACCTATTTTGGGCTGGTTTTCTGGGCAGCTGGGGCATGATCTTTACATGTTACTAAATTCTCCTGAAAAATGACTTTGTGATAAGTAATGGAAAAGATAAACAGAGTACCAAGGGACAATCTGAGTGCACATTGCTTTAAATTTGCATAAGGATCCAAAGAATGCCATGCCCAGGGCTCTGTGCCTTTAGAGTTGGAGGTTTTCTGTACTGAGAAAATGGAGAGGAGAAAGTAAATACAACAGGCCCCATTCTCGTTAGCTTTATTTTCCTGAACACTTCCTTGGGTTGTTTCTGTCCTGGGGAGGAGAGTTGAGACTACCTAGTATATTTAATTGTCATGCTTTCCCTCTGTTCTGAGCTGGGGGTTGTTCAGCCTGGAAAAGAGAGTGGTCTGTGGAGGCCTAGTTGCAGCCTTTCAGTACTTAAGGGGACATATGAGAAAGAGTGGGACAAACCCTCAAGAATGTTTAGACTGGATGTTAGGAAGAAGTTCTACACAGAGAGAGTGATTGCCCATTGGAATCGGCTGCCCGTGGAGGTGGTGGAGTCACCTTCATTGGAGATGTTCAAGAAGAGGCTTGATGGGGTGCTTGGTGCCACGGTTTAGTTGTTTAGTTGTTTAGGTGGGTTGTATTGTATTGTATTGTATTGTATTGTATTGTATTGTATTGTATTGTATTGTATTGTATTTAGGTGGGTTGGATTGGCTGATGGGTTGGACGCGATGATCTTGAAGGTCTCTTCCAACCTGGTGTATTGTATTGTATTGTATTAATCTTTTAGGAGGGCCTGTTGCAACAAGATAAGGGTATGGTTTTAAACTAAAAGAAGGTATATTTTAAGCAGATACAAGAAAGAAATATTTTATGGTGAGAATGGTGAGACACTGAAAGAGTCTGCCCAGAGAGGTGGTGGATGCCCCACCCCTGGAAGCGTCAGGATGAGGCTGGACTCCAAACAATGTGGTTAGTTAAACATGTCCCTGCTCACTAAAGGAGGGTTAGACTAGATGACTTTTAAGGTCTCTTCCAACCCCAAACACAGGGGCAATAAATGCTTCCTGGTATTAACAAAGCACTAAACCCACTCTAGTGCCATCAGCACTGCTTTTAGTCACACAGCTTCTATCATATCCAAAGGACAGGATAGGTTCTGTTTTCATTTGTCAGCACAGCACACTGTTTTAATTCTAAAGGCCACAGGGAGTATAATTTCTTTTAGATGATAATTGCTAGGTTTCTCTACTTCTGTACAAAGGAAATCAGCAAAGCAGAGATTATTACTCCAACTTTAATTAGATATTTCCACACCCTCTAGCTTTCAGGTTATTGTTTTTTCCCAGTAACTTTCTCCACCTCTAGTTGCTCTTCTCTTAAAGTAGATGAAGTATGTAAGAACTACCATAACAGCCTTGTAAAAAAATAAATTATCATCTAAACTAGCAGTACTTGCTACCAGTAGTTGATACACTTCAATTTTTTCCAATTTTGGGTATTCTATTTACTATGAAAATTATATAAACTGGACAGAACTTGATAAACATAGAAAATAATTTCTTTCTCAACAAATGTTTTATTATAAGCTATTTCTGCAAGTGGAAATATTTTCATGCTCAGGGCACTGCAAAGTGATGCAGTAACTCACCTGATTATCAGTATGTCTACTGATCTCAAATCTGAATTGAAGCAAACAGAAGAGTAAGGTCATGCTAACAGCTGCTTGATTTGAGAAAATGTGTGAGCAGTAGAATTTGTTTTACATTTGCTAACACATGGGTTAAAAAAAAACCCAACAACCAACCAAAAAAATCCCACACCAAAACAAACAAACCAACAAACCACCAGACTCCTATCTTCTTCTATGAATAAATAATATCAAAGGTGGCTCTGCAGTTTACTAAAATAATTTCAGCTATGCTTATTATTTGCTTTGGACAAATCTGACAGGGCTTAAGAAAGTGGGGATGTTTTCCTGTGTGTGATCTGAGACAAATCCAACTGGAAAGAAAAGGTACTCATTTCCAACTCAGCTGTGCTTCTCTTTCATAGCAATTCTTGAGTCAACATCTTCCAGACCTTATATAAAATATACTGCCACAAAGAAGAAACACCAGCTGATTCCCACTGGACAATCCTTGCTATCAATACAGACTAGGGGATGAGGTGATAGAAAGCAGCCCTGTGGAAAAGGACTTGGGGATGCTCATCATAGGATGTTAGGAGTTGGAAGGGATCTTTGAAGATCATCAAGTCCAACCTCCCCTGCCAGAGCAGGACCATGGAATCTAGCACAGGTTGCACAGGAACACATCCAGATGGGTCTTGAAAGTCTCCAGAGGAGACTTCACAACCTCTCTGGGCAGCCTGTTCCAGTGCTGTGTGACCCTTGCAGTGAAGAAGTTCCTCCTTGAGTTGAGGTGAAACCTTCTGTTCTGTAGTTTATATCCGTTACCCCTTGTCCTATCACAGGGTGCAACCCTAACCCCTCCCTCTTGACACCCAGCCCTCAGGTATTTATAAACAATTTAATAAAAAATCCCCTCTCAGTCTCCTCTTCTCCAGACTAAAATCCCCCAGGGCTCTCAGCCTCTCTTCTTAGGGCACATGCTCCAGTCCCTTAATCATCCTGGTAGCTCTCCATTGGACCCTCTTCAGCAGATCCTTGTCCCTCTTGAACTGGGGAGCAAAAAACTGGATGCAATATTCCAGGTGAGGTCTCCCCAGGGCAGAGTAGAGGGGGAGGAGAACCTCCTTCGATCTGCTGGACTCACTTCTCTTAATGCACCCCAGGATACCATTTGCCCTCTTGGCCACAAGGGCACATTGCTGACCCGTGGATGACTTGTTATCCACCAGAACTCCCAGGTCCCTCTCCACGGGGCTGCTGTCTAGCAGATCTCCTCCTAACCTGTACTGGTGCAGTTGATTATTCTGTCCCAGATGCAGGACTCTGCACTTATCCTTGTTGAACCTCATTAGGTTCCTCTCTGCCCATCTCTCCAGTCTGTCCAAGTCTCGTTGGATGGCTGCACATCCTTCAGGTGTATCAGCAAGCCTCCCAGTTTGGTATCATCAGCAAACTTGCTGAGCAGACACTCTGCCCCCTCATCAATGTAATTGATGAAGATGTTGAACAGGGCTGGACCCAGCATTGATCCCTCGGGGACTCCACGAGTTACAGCTCTTCAGCTGGACTCAGCACCATTTACCACCACTCTTTGAACTCTTATTTTGTATCCAGTTCCTAACGCATCTCACTAGATCCTAATGTCTGTTCTTCTATCCCACACTTCCTGAGCTTAGTCACAAGAATGTTGTGGGAGACAGTGTCAAAAGCCTTACTAAGGTCAAGGTACACTGCATCCACTGCTCTCCCAGAATCTACCCATTCAGTTATGGCATCAGAGAAGGCTATCAGATTAGTCAAGCGTGATTTCCGCTTGGTAAATCCATGCTAACTGCTCCTGATCATCTTCCTTTCTTTCAAGTGCCTAGAGATGACCTCCAGAATGAGCTGCTCCATCATTTTGCCAGGGATGGAGGTGAGGCTAACTGTAGTTTCCTGGAACCTCTTTCTTGCCCTTTTTGAAGACTGGCATTGGCGCTCCTCCAATCCTCAGGCACCTCTCCTGTCTGCCAGGATTTTGCAAAAATGATGGAGAATAGTGGAGCAACATGAGGCAGCTCTCTCAACACTCTTGGGTGCATCTCATCAGGACCCATGGACTTGTGAATATTCAGTTTATGTAACTGATCCCTAACCTAGTCTTCATTGACTAGTGGAAGGTCCTCCCTCCTCCAGTCTTTTCCTTCATTCAGGGTCTGGGCTTCATAGGGGAAATCAGTCTTAGGAGTAAAGACTGAAGCAAAGAAGGCATCCAGCAACTCTGCCTTCTCTGCATCCTCAGTTATCAGGGCTGGCTCCTCATTCAGCACTGGGGACACACTTTCCCTATTCTTCCTTTTCCTACTGATGTACTTGAAGAATCCCTTCTTGTTCTCTTTTACTTCCTTTGCCAGTTTCAGTTCCAAGAGGGCTTTGGCCTTCCTTGTTGCCTTTCTACATGCCCTAGCAACTACTTTATAGTTCTCCCATGTGACAAGTCCTTTATTCCATGAGATCTCCTTCAGAAGTTCCTTGCTCATCCATACAGGTCTCCTGGCACGCCTACCCCATTTTTTTACTCAGGGAACACACTTTTCTTGGGCTTGGAGGAGGTGGCATTTTGAAATTGTTCAACTTTCTTGGGCTCCTTTACACTCCAGATTCTTAGCCCATGTGATTACTGCAAGTATATCTCTGAGGAGTACAAAGTTAGCCCTGCAGAAGTCCAGGGTTGTAACCCTACTTGCTGCCCTGCTTCTACCTTCTATTATACAAATACAAAACTCCACCATGTCATGATCACTATTGCCAAGGCTGTTCCCGACCTTAATGGCCCCAACCAGTCCTTCTCTATTAGTTAATAAAAGATCTGGCAGTGAGCTTCTCCTTTTTGGCTCCTCCATTACCTGCATCAAGAAGTTACCATTGACACACTCGAGCCCATTGGACTGGATGTGCCTAGCTCTGTGGGTTTGCTAGCAAATGTCAGGGTGATTGAAGTCACCCATGAGTGCCAAGGAGTATGTACTAGAGGCTGCTTCCAGTTGACTGTAAAGGCCTCATCAGCATCTTATGTTTAATTTAAGGGTCTGTAGTAGACCCCCCCAACACTTTCACCTACCTTTCCACATCCCTTAATTCTTACCCACAAGCTTTCCACCTGTTCTACATCTCCCCGTGGGTGGAACTTGACACATCCTAGTTTCTCTTGCACATAGAGGCCAACACCACCACCTTGTCTTGTTGGTCTATCTTTCCTGAACAGTACATAGCCCTCCATGACAACACTCCAATCATGGGAGCTGCCCCACCATGATGAATGAGAAGCTAGACATGAGCAGGCAGTGTGTGCTTTCAGCCCAGAAGGCAAATCACATCCTGGGCTGTGTCAAAAGATGTGTTGCCAGCAGATCCAGAGAGGTGATTCCAACACTTTGCTCTGGTGAGACCTCACCTGGAGTACTGCGTCCAGGTCTGGAGCCCTCAATATATGAAGGACATATAGGGAGGACATGGACCTGATGGAGCAGGTCCAGAGGAGGGCCACAAAAATCATCAGGGGATTGGAGAATCTCTGCTATGAGGACAGGCTGAGGGAGCTGGAGTTGTTCAGCCTGGAGAAGAGGAGGCTCCATGGAGACCTTGCCATACCTGAAGGGGACCAACAAGAAGGATAGAGAGAGACTTTCTACAAAGGCCTGTAGTGACAGGACAAAGGGCGATAGCTTCAAACTAGAGAAGAGCAGATTTAGATTGGATATTTGGAACAAGTTTATTCCCATGAGGGTAGTGGAACAATTGGAACAGGTTGCCCAGGGAGGTGGTTGGGGCCCCATCCCTGGAGGTATTCCAGGTGAGACTCGACAGGGCTCTGGGCAACCTGATCTAGTTGAGGATGCCCCTCCTTACTGCAGAGGGGTTTGGACTAGATGACCTTTGGAGGTGCCTTCCAACCCAGACCATTCTATGATTCTATGATTCTATTAAGGTAAAAGTTTATGATCATTAATTTAAGCCAAAAGTTAATCTATTTTAATGTAAGAATTGTACCAAAGGCCAGCTATTGAAACTGTGTGATGATATTGCAGTTGGTGTTCTGTGCTAATATATTTTGACTACTTACAAATAAATTGAGTAATCATTCAGTAATCCATTTGGTAATCATTTCAGCCTTGTGTCCTATTACATTTAGCAATTAAGGTGGTGACAATAGCACAGTCAGTATTTATAGTTTAAAATCCTATTTTCACGACTATTTTCAATAATATTAATTTGGAGAGGATGTACTATATCCACTCAGTGACTGAATGTCACTGATCCATTAAAAAGAAAATTATTACAATCTCACAATAGTTTTCTTAAATACAATTTCTAATACAGATGAGAGGAATTTTGACACGATTCAGAGAGAGGGAAAAAACCTTTAATTACTTAGAAGCCTTCAGTCATTCCACAGACTGCTTGCTTAACTTAGGAGGGTGTCTTTTAAAATATTTCCGTGCATATCTGTGTCATTTAGCTGGATAAGAAAGGCCATACTCACTAGAAAACACAACTATGCTTGCAAAAATGCCATGGCAACAGACAAGTGCTTTCATTGGCATAGATGATGTCATTTTGGGAGGCACTGGAATTATTTCAGACGAAAAGTCCTGTGAAATGTGAGACTTACCCCGCATCCCAGTCCTCATGTAGTGTATTTCTATCCAAGATGCAGTTCGTCTAAGGGAAGTTGGTGATGGCTCTGGTGTTCTCCCACACCATTGTCGTCTTCTTTCCCAACATTGAAGGTTTTATGTTTCCTTACTTTCTCCAGTCTGCCATCCAATTCACCCTTTTTCTGACAGCTTTCTTCAGCTGGTTTTCCTGGGTGCTGGCATCTGAACTTCCCAAGTTGTACAGGATCATCTGCTCCCCCCCTCTTGCAGTTCTCCTGAGTTGGTCCCTGACTACTTGCAGACCTGAATTAGTGGCCGCTTCCCACATGAGCATGAGGATGTTTCCTTTGTCTCAGTTTGGACTCACTCTGAGCATTGCCTGATCCCAATCCATGACTGAATATATTGTAATTCAAACTATCTGTTCACTAAAATTAGATCATGACGTCAAAGGTGTTGTTGCCTCCTGGTATACCAGAGATATGTGCTTCTTATGACAAAATGGCTGTGGAAGAGCTTTCTGTGCTTAAAACCAAACAGGAAACGTGCAACAGATTAAGTAATAAGTAGGCATTTGTACAGTTTACTCTCAGAGTGTCATCTGGTTGACCATGATCCTTTTTTTTTTGTAATTATGAGAAAGAAATTGTGACATACTAGAGATGTTGAGGTTCTGTTATATGGCAGCTACACTTTTTGTACAAGCCACAGGGGTAGTTATTTCTAAACTGTTTTTTTCTTCTTCCCTAGTTTCCTATGTTGCCTTAGTGTCTCTTAAGGCTGTTTGTGGGAATAAAATGTTTAGTGCTGAAGGACCAGATCCAAAAATAGAAAAACGGTTCTGAACATAAGCAACCATGTGAATTACAAATCTTAATGATGAATATCATTAATAAAACCAGGAAATTCTGTTAGAATGGTAGTGAATATTGATTTCTAGTAACGCTTGTTTGCTCTGTCAGCTCTATGAAAAGATGTGAAATTGAAGGTAGTAAATTAAAAGGTTCCCACCACCAGTTTTTAAAAGCAGTACTGTGTGTACACTTCATTACAGCAAGTCTCAAGTATCCTTCCTTCTGGTTACTCTCATAACCATATTATTTTACAAAATAAATGCAAAATATGCAGAGGGGGACATGTGGAATTTAAAAGCGATACCAGCAACACCCCCTATTAATAAACTTGTGGGAGGTTTGATCCAGCATTTACAGCCAGTGCTGTGACTTGAAGGTAGCTCTTCCTAATAATATGTAAGAATATTCTGATGACGTTTCAGCCTGTTGTCCTCTTTCTTGGGGGTGGTATCTGGTGGCAGATGTTGACGTTTCATTTTACAAGGCGAAGGGTCATGGAATGTTTTGAGTCTTGATTTAGGCCCAGGAATGAGCCTGCACTGCTTGGGAAGAATATTCTCACTGAGAAGCAAACATTCCGTGGTCCTTGACCAGTCAAACATCAACATCTGATCTTCACACAGTGGCATGAATGAAAGTTTTAAATCCAAGAATTGTACCGTTTTAGATGTGAGTTCTCCATGTGCCTTGCATTGTCATGTGGTTACTTCATTTTTTTAGTTACATGTTGTACCAGGGATATTGTATTTACTTAACAGAAGGGGGAAAATTAGTTTCCAAAGGGTTAGAATTCCTGTTATATAGCAAGTATGTGAACAGGGGTTTGGGTCAAAGAAGTTAATAAAACTTTAGAGTAGATGAAAATTCAAAGGAAGTTTTCTTAAAGATACTCCTAAAAGTGATTAAACTTACACAGAGTCACTGCTTTGAAGCATGAATTTATCAAGTGTTAAAATCAGTCTTGTCACACTTCTTTTTTTTTTTACAACTATAATTGTTGAAGTTGTTGTAAAGGTTAATATTAGTTCCACTAGCAGAAGAGCTCTGAATCTCTCTAAGGCATGCTACAGATCTGAATAACTCTTTGTGCAAAATAGATTTTATTATTTTATTAAGCCTTCTCCTTGTGTAACTCTTCTGTGTGCCACATGGGAAGAGTTTGCGAGCTAAATCAATTTTCTGGATGACATACTATGAGTCTTCCTACTTCATTTAGGCATGTCTAAATCTAAGCAAATCAATGTCAGCATCCCTTCCAGT
Source organism: Colaptes auratus (assembly GCA_015227895.2). Taxonomy (NCBI): domain Eukaryota; kingdom Metazoa; phylum Chordata; class Aves; order Piciformes; family Picidae; genus Colaptes; species Colaptes auratus. The sequence goes on from CM037631.1 coordinate 31,478,236, forward strand.
CCCCAAGATCTCTAGGAGAAGTCAAATATGATCTTAAAGGAGGCATTTAAGATACATACAAGGAATCTTCTCTGGAGCTGCCTGTTTCACTACGCTGACTGTGAAGGAGGACTCCTCTTAGCTAATCAACTAAATTTAACTAAGCCTACTGTAAACAACTAAATTTAGACAACCAAGCTTAGGTGGGAGGAATTCCTCCACAACAGTTTATATGCCAGTTAGAAATTATGATCTCACTGTCTTGGGCAAAAATGAAACTGGCTTGTTTGTCTTGGTGAAAGTGAAGGCATAGTATAAGGACATGTAGAAACTTTCACAATTGCTGCACTCTGTGTCTGTTTGAGAAGCTACTGGAGACAGGCATTAGTCACTCCAGGATGTTCTTTATGTAATTCACTTTAAAATTGATTGATAGTCATTACATTGGCACCTTGTCATGAGTAGATGATTTCTTGCCTGCATCCTCTCACTTAGGTTGAAACAGTTTGTTTTACTCTTAAACTGCACAGCCCTGAGTACACTTGCAGTGTGAATTAATGGCCAGGGATCAGGAAAAGCACAGAAATATCTCAGTTCTTCTTTCCAAGTATGTTGACACTGGGCATTTATAGCTCTGTTTTCTTTTTCACACATTATCTATTGCATTCCAAAGTAACTTTTATAATAACTACCATGATGGCTTTGCATTTTAGGGTTTAGCTTCTAGTGTTCCAACAAGACAAATGAATATTTATATAAGTAATGATTTTTATTTTTTTGTGTCTGCTAAGTCATTGTGGAAGGTGTTGTTCAGAACATCTTATTTTAGTTACCTTTTATTTTATTTAGAAGCTCGGGATAGAGGAGTTAGAAATGCTCACCAGTTGGCTGACAAAGCCATAGATTTACATTTGGCAACTGATCTGTTTGAGATGGAGAGTGATGGTCTTACAGGATTGTTAATTATAGTGCATTACCTTCATACAAAGTGACAGCCTTTTCCTTTAATGTTTATTGCAAGTTTGATGGAATAGTCCTTGAAATTTCATTGTTCTGCAAATGTTCGGCTATAAAAAGTCATAACTAGATCCACTTTAAAGGTTGTTTTAGCAGCAGAATCGTTTCACTCTCCTTTACCTGGCAACCCACCAGACTGCTCGACATCTCTGTCTTCATCCTCCAACTGCATTTACAAACCTCTGCAAGGAGAAGATTCAAGTACAGAATGTATTTCAGAGGAAACAATCCACGCTGAAGATACATATACATTTGATCCATATGATTTGATTTGAATACTGCCATGTCTAAAGAACACAGCTCTCTCATGAGGGGAGCTTTTTTTTCTCAATTTATTTTAGTAATAATCAAAATAGTGTCACAATACAATGTAGCTCCACTTAGGCATTTGTAGTGGTGTGTAGAGAACATTATCTTACAAAAAAGAACATGCAAAGCATCTTTATTCAGACTCAACCTAGTGGTAATAACTAAGCAGGTTTTCTTTTAAAAAGGCCACCTGGTACTGTTTTTAAAACCTGTAGTTCCATCCAAAATGGAATGACCTTTCCATGTTTGATGGTTAATTCTGCTTACTTGATCTGTGTTGGAGAATGTATAGAACGCACAAATGCAAAATCTTTTCAATGCACGTTCAGAATCAAAATTACACTCTGGCAAAGCAATGTTTTGCTATGGCAAAGTGAAGAGTTATAAGATGCTAGAAGAAGCTATAAGATGTTATAAGTGAAGAGTTCTTAAGATGCTGGTTTCTTGCCTTCCTTGCCTGATTTCTTACACTTGGGGATTGAGAGCTCTTGTGCTTTGCGGAATACATCTTAAAAGAGCTGCCAGCTCTGTTCTCCCTTCTCCATGGGGACAGTTTCCCAGGGGTTTCTACTGAGTAATTCCTTGAAGGGCTGGAAGTTTGCTTTCTTAGGATCATAAATCATAGAATTATTAAGGTTGGAAAAAATCTCTAAATCATCAACTCCAACTGTCAACCCACCTACCATGACCTAAACATGTCTTGAAGTGCCATGTCTACACATTTTTTTAACACCTCC